>CAJHQP010007337.1:0-32806 GCA_905132765.1 Moricandia arvensis
ACAAAGAAAACATATTACTATATCAAATTTTGTTTTGGAACGGATAAGTGAAACATTAGCACGTTAATAGCTTTAAAAAATGGTTATTATATCTTTCAGTGAGTGTGGATTTGTCACTTACTTTCAACGAACACCAACACTGGACACGAGTTTCCAATTTATAATTAATTTGCATATAGCCAGCCTCTTTCCCTTGTCGCAGGGCAGATAAGATCAACTCTGGAATCCAACTCAAGATTAATAAAACTCTTCTAAAATGTTTATATCGTTTCGGAATATTATTAGTTAATAGTTTTGTTCCAACGAATAAACTACTCATACCGCATTAGTAATTAAATAAATGTTTCTACAAGCAAATGGTAGGGAGCCAAATCAAATGAGTAGACTTAAACCTGTTTTTCTTTGTGAAAATGGAATCACAAAACAATAAACAACGTCTGAGATTCAGACAGATTGCTACGTTATCTTATTTTTTCACGGTAACAGGAAAGGCTCTGAACTGGATGTTTGAGTTGATATTAGGTATGCGCATCTGCGTATCCATTCGGATATGGATAGTATCCATTCGGATATCAGTCTTTATCCATTCGGATATCAGTCTTTTCAAGGTTTTTTAAAAATCTTATTAAGATCTTATAAAAAATCAGGTCAGATTTCGAGTTGGATTCTTCCAAATACCGATAGGTTCAGTTATTAACAGACATAACCAAATGACCCGATTCTGTTTGGATATGTTATATTTAAACTACCTAAACTTATCCAGAATAACTAAAAATATTTAGTATTAAGAATCAAATCAGTTATTTTTATTTGAAAATAACCATAAATACGATTTGATTTGAGTATTTTGTAGCTAAATCTTTCATTTCTATCTATAAATACCTAAAAACTAATATATTTAATTCAAAATTTTAATTTTAAATATTATTTTTATTATAAATATAATTATAACCAATATATATGCTCAGAAATTCATTTAGTTTTTCATTCAGTTTTTGGCATAGATCGGATTGTGTTGATTTTTTTTTTTCATTTTGTAAAAGATCCCTTCGAATATTTAGAACAAATCTAATCGAGTTCGGTACCCTAATTTAAGTAGGTTCTGAGTCGGTTTTTTTAGTGCGGACATTATGCCCAGCCCTAGTTGATATGCTGCATGTGGAGAAGAAATCAAAATCGTTTCTATATGAGTTTACCACTTTTCTCTCCAGCTTGAGATTACAACTAACTATACCATATTTCAACCCACAGAGGCTACTAGATGGAAGCCTGACAATCGAAACAACTGTATTAAAGATAGAGAGAGGGCAATAGTGGATCTTGGTTGGTCTCAGAACAGGTCTAATCTTGAATAAAGTTCTTTTGGGTGTCATCAGGTCTCCATCTAAAAGTCTCCTGGAATGTGAAACCTTCACGGTTAGCTTGTGGAAGAATCCTCTGATGCTCAAGCATATCCACTATACAATCAGCCTGATTTGCCCCAGATAGTAGAGAAGCTGTATACTTTTCAGTGACCAAGCTGCTTGTGGGATTGACGTTAAAGATATTGAAAAGCTTGTCAGGGCCTCGGCTCTTCAAGCATGACAAGGACAGACTCCTCAAGTGGCTGTGAATCAAGACTCAGCCAAAATAATCTATGCTACTTTCTCAAATCATATGCTAGGTTACTCAATACTCAAAACCAGCTTCTTAGACAAAATAATTTTCCCAACAGTTATAACCAAGCTAATTAGGCGGAATCTTCAAGTTAAGATTCAATAACCATCACCCACACTAAATTGCTTAAATATATGATAGAGAGAGCAGTGACTCAGCAGAATGTGTGATTGGTTGGATGGTTGGAGCAAATCAAAACTCAGAAGGAGGTTTCAATCTAATAAGTCGCTTGATCCTGTCTTTGTCAATGTTCTCGAGAAGCCCGTTCCAAACGATTTCATCAAGACACAAACAAATCCTTCCATATTTATCCAAAAACACTCGCTCTGTTGGAGGCTTTCCGCATATGTCTTTCACAGCCCCTGTTATGATAAAGATAGCTTCTGCCACTGCAAGAAGATTCAACAAAACTCTTGAACGAATCACACCTATTAACTGATCTACAAAGAGAGAGATAAAAGAGAGGCTTACAAGCAAGTTCATCGTATTCATCTTTACCAACGAGGAAGATGCTAACATCCCCTAGCATTGTGTACACTATATAAACCGACCTGCACAAAACAAAACAAAACAAATTCTCTATTACTTCCATAACCAATGCCACAAGAGAGAGTTAAAAGTGTACTTGTGGCAGGCGTCGAGAAGCTCCTCGTTTTTAACGCCTTTGAGATTCTCAGCTCCCAACTTAACTAAGAAAGATCGCCAGGTCAGGCGTTCCTCAGCTGGCACTCCATTGAACCTGACACAAGATCAAAGCCAGAGAAGTCACATATGTATAGGTGATGAGAAACCATATATACTCTCAAGCTCTAAGTTTACATTACAGAGATTTACACAGTGAACACAATGATATACTAATGGCATCAAGAAGAAGCCAATACAATTAAACTAAGGCAAGTGGGTCAAAACTACTAGTGATTGCAGAGATGGAAACAATCTAATTTGGGGTTAAAGCTTCAAGCTTTGGCTCAAAATCTGGGATGTACCTTAATAAGACATTAAATAAATTCATAACCCTAACCGATCCATTAACAAGATCTACGAGCTAGATTTTGATCTCTGGAGAATCAATCAAGCCAACAAGTTTGCGATTCAAAATTGCGAAAGTGAGAACCTTTCGATCAAAACGTTTCCTACGGAGTTTGCGAACAACACGGCAAGGATCATGATCCTTCCTTTGCTAGATTCCTTTTTATTATGCTTTCTTCTTCTTCGTCTCTATCTCTGCTTCTTCAACTTCTCTTCAGATTGTAAAATCGATATGGGGGCTTTTCGTAATTTCATTTAGTTCGAATATTCTTAGAATGAGTTATTCGTGGGTTCTAGTTATTGACAAATTCGTCCTCCAAAGTCCAGCCTTTATTATTTTTCACCCCGATTAATTCTTGTGAACTGAAACTAACCACTTTGTGTTTATTTGTGATATGAATGTATTACCCTCTTTAACATTTTATTATTCGTGATATGAATGTATTACCCTCTTAACATTTTACCCAATATATATGTATATATATCACCCATCTTTCTTGTTAATTTGTTTTACTTTTTTCTTTTAAAGATTATAACACTACAAGAAAGGAGGGCACTTCCCGACGGACATTCCGACGGAGAGCGCGGCCGTCGGAATATACCGACGACATTCCGACGACTAACCGACGAAAATGGTAATTTTGTGTTTGTCGGAAATGCGTCAGAAAAAACCGACGAAATTCCGACAAAGCATTTTCCGTCGGTAAATACCGATAGAAATCGGACGAAATATTGACGAAATTTGTTACCGTTGGATAGCGTCGGGAATCTGTCAAAATCCCGTCAGAAATTCCCGACGGACGAGTATTCCGTCAGAAAATCCGTAAGTACTTCCCTACGGACGAGTATTCCGTCAGAAAATCCGTCAGTAATTCCCGACGGACGAGCATTCCGTCAGAAAATCCGTCAGTAATTACCGACGGAATCTGCCTCCGTCAGGAATCCATCGGTAATTTTTGACGGAATCGGTTGTTCGTCAGGAATACGTCAGAAATATCGATGATTGTTGTTACCGTTAAAATTAGTCGCTAATCAGTCAGAGATGCGTCAGAAATTTCCGACGGATTCCCGACGGTTATCAGTAACTTCCGTCGGAATTTCGTCAGACTTCCGTCAGAGTGTCGGCAGTTTTCTTCTATAAATTAATGCTCTCCTCATTTCCCCTCATTCACTCTTCACTTCTCTCTTACTTCTCTCTTAGTAAACAACATTTTCGAAAAAAAATTATGTCTTCATATAATTTTCGTGCGTGGATGGATAATTATCATATGGATCCACACACCAATTTACTTACGGAAGAATACGCGAGAGGCATTGGGGAATTCATGACGGTAGTTCAACGCCAACCGGAAGCAAATACCGGTATGTTAAGATGTCCCTGCTCTTCATGTAAAAATAGTAGGGTTTTAAAGGAATGGGATGTTTGGAAACATTTATATAAGAAAGGGTTTGACCGGAGTTACAAGGTTTGGTATCTTCATGGAGAAACTAGTTATGAATATGGTAGTACTAGCGAACCTCAGATTGTAGATAGGTTAGAAGAACTTGGAAATAGGTTTGAAGAACGAAGAGAAGATGTAGATTATGGTTATGGTATGGAGCAGATGGTTAACGATCACTACAGAGGGGAAGAAGAACCCAATGCAGAAGCTATGCGATTTTTTGAAAGGTTGGATGCAGGAAAACAACCTTTGTACACAGGATGTAGAGATGGTCATTCAGCTTTATCATCTGCAACTAGATTGATGGGTATTAAGACAGATTATAATTTAGCTGAAGAATGTGTGGATGCGATTGCTGATTTTGTTAAAGGTGTTCTACCTGAGGGAAATCTTGCACCGGGATCATATTATGAGGTGCAGAAACTTGTTGCGGGTCTAGGCTTGCCGTATCAGATGATAGACGTATGCAGAGACAACTGCATGATATACTGGAGAATGGATGAGAAACGGGATAAATGCAAATTTTGCGGGAAAGCTCGTTATCAGGATACGAGTGGAAGAGTTCCGGTGCCGTACAAAAGGATGTGGTATTTGCCTTTGACGGAAAGATTAAAGCGGCTTTATCAGTCTGAACGCACAGCCCAACCAATGAGATGGCATGCAGAGCACTCCAGAGATGGTCAGATAAGACATCCGTCGGATGCAAAAGCTTGGAAACATTTTCAATCAACATATCCAGAATTTGCGCATGAGAGCAGAAATGTCTATCTTGCATTATGTACTGATGGTTTTAACCCATTTGGAAAGAGCGGGAGACAATATTCTTTGTGGCCAGTAATTATGACACCATACAACTTACCGCCTAATTTGGCCATGCGTCGAGAGTTTTTGTTTCTCTCCATTCTCGTCCCCGGACCAGAACATCCCAGAAGATCACTTGATGTTTTTCTTCAGCCACTGGTATATGAGTTGCAACAACTATGGACGCATGGTGTTGAGACATACGATGTTTCATGCAAACAAAACTTTCAAATGCGAGCAGTACTTATGTGGACGATAAGTGATTTTCCAGCATATGGTATGTTATCTGGATGGACAACGCATGGGAGGTTATCATGTCCATACTGCCAAGATAGCACAGATGCTTTCCAACTAAAACACGGAAGGAAAACGTGTTGGTTTGACTGTCACAGAAGATTTCTACCACCCGATCATCCATATCGTAGGAGTAGAACTTTGTTTATGAAGAACAAGAGGGTGTTTGACGGTCCCCCTCCAGAAGTTAGTGGAGAAGACTTGTGGAAACAATTAAGAGATTTTGGTGCAGAAAGGACCCCCGACGTTGGTCGACATGAAGGTCGTCCAGTTGATGCTGTTGGAGAACTACACAACTGGCACAAAAAGAGTATTTTCTGGGATCTCCCTTACTGGAAGGATCATCTGTTGCGGCATAATTTAGATGTCATGCATATTGAGAAGAACTTTTTCGATAATCTGATGAACACGATCCTTAATGTCCAAGGTAAAACGAAGGATAATTTGAAGTCAAGACTTGATTTGGTCGATATTTGTGATCGTTCTGAACTTCATGTCGATGAGAACGGTAAGGCTCCTGTTCCCATATATCGGTTGGATGCAGCTGCAAAGGAGGAGTTCTTT
Source organism: Moricandia arvensis (assembly GCA_905132765.1). Lineage (NCBI taxonomy): Eukaryota > Viridiplantae > Streptophyta > Magnoliopsida > Brassicales > Brassicaceae > Moricandia > Moricandia arvensis. Next base: position 5,787 of record CAJHQP010007337.1, read on the forward strand.
GATTGGATTACGGAGAGGGTGGCATTTCCAGACGGGTATGCATCAAATTTGGCCAACTGCATCGATAAAAGTGAAGGAAAGTTTATTGGGTTGAAGAGTCATGATTGTCATGTAATGATGCAGCGCCTCCTTCCGTTTGCATTTTCCGCGCTATTGCCTCGAAATGTTCACGAAGCAATTGCAGGAATAAGTTCTTTCTTTCGTGATTTATGCACGAGAACAGTTACAGAAGAGGGAATTCGCAATTTGATGGAGAAAATTCCTGTGATTCTGTGCAACCTCGAGAAAATATTTCCTCCATCATTTTTTGATGTAATGGAACATCTTACTATTCATCTGGCAAGGGAATTGGAACTTGGTGGCCCGGTGAACTACAGATGGATGTATCTTTATGAGCGTTACATGTATCATCTGAAGAAGAAAGTCAAAAATTTGAGCAAGGTGGAAGGATCTATAGTTGCACAGATGATAAATGAAGAAACTTCGAACTTTGCGGAAAACTACTTTCCATCAGAAGTGCAGACAAAAAACAGAAGACCTGCTCGGCATGATGACAGAGGGGAAAGGGCAACATATCATGTTTATGTCCCAAACATCTTTACTGACATTGGAAGACTAAGTGGGAAATCAAAGAATCGAAGACTTACGGAGAGAGAGCTCGGTCATTTGCATACATATTTACTCACCAACTGCGAAGATATTCTACCTTATGAGAGGTAACTATTCATATTTCATTTTACAATAAGTGATTCAATAAGTTATATTTTAGATTAATTATTAGTTTGATTTTTTTATAGGACGTATATGGCATTTTTGCGGTCAACTTATAGACACGCCGCAGATGAAGAGCTTGAACAACTTAAACAAGAAGGATTTGCTACATGGCTGCTTAAATATGTGAGTGTGTTGGAATTTGAATATTTATTTTAATAAATTGCATATGCTCACTAATTAACATATGAATCTTGAATATTTGTAGGTGAGAGATGGTATGGCAAGCGGTAATGTATTTGATGATTGGATCCAGGAATTTGCGTGTGGACCAAAGAGTATGGCGAAGTCATATCCAAGATATTGTACTCGAGGATATGCATTTACAAGGGAGGGCATGTCAAGCAAAACTTATGATTCTGGTGTTTCGTCTTCATCTGGAGATGATGTTTACTACGGAAAGATAAAAGAAATTTTGGAGATCCAGTACCCCGGTTCTGTTGGATTGCGTTGTACTGTTTTCTTCTGTGATTGGTATGACAACACTCCAGATCGAGGGGTGAGAACCGACGCATTTGGTGTTACATCATTACATTCACGGAGGAAACTGCAATATTATGATCCTTTCATTCTTGCTTCGCAAGCTGATCAGGTATGACAAATTTACCCCATATATAATGCATAGTATCGGCATAATTTTGTTGGTTACATATTATACTAACAATAGATTTTGTGCAATATATAGGTTTGCTACATTAGTTACCCTCGAGTTACGTACAGGGACGACTCGTGGATTACTGTAATGTCAATTAACCCAAGAGGACGAGTACACGGAAGTTCTGAAAATGACCCATTACAGTCAAACTCTACAAGCAATGTAATTACTCCAACTGAAGATGTAGCAAGTGTTGAACTCGTGGTCGATTTTACCGAGTTTGATGCTGATGCTGTTGTACACTCCGAGGACGAGGCTGAGGTAGGAGAGTTTGACCAAGATTCTGATTCTGATTCCGATTCTACAGATTTCGAGTAGATTTGTATTGTAATATATTTATATATTTATCTATCTCTCTCTTAACTTATATTGAGGGTTGTACGTTGTTTTAAATTAATAGTTATGCATTTTCTAAGTTAATGAAGTTATTTTTAGTTGTATAAGTAATTTTTTAATTTTATAAGTTGTTGGAATATTCTCTGTAAGGATAAAAAATAATCTTATCTAAAAATATTGATATTACCGACGGGAAATACCGGTGAATTATTCTGACAGTTTGAGGTTTTAAAAAAAAAAGAATCCGTCGGGAATCCGTGAGTAATTACCGACGGATTTCCGACGAACTTCCTGTATCCGTCGGTAAATACCGGCGAATTTCTGAGAGTTTGTGGTTTTAAAAAAAAAGAATCCGTCGGAAATCCGTGAGTAATTACCGACGGATTTCCGACGGACTGCATGTTTCCGTCGGAAATCCGTCGGTAAGTACTCACGGATTTCCGACGGCATAATGTATTCCGTCGGAAATCCGTCGGGAAATACCGGTGAATTTCTGAGAGTATGTGGTTTTAAAAAAATTAAGAAATCCGTCGGAAATCCGTGAGTAATTACCGACGGATTTCCGACGGAGACATGTAGTCCGTCGGAAATCCGTCGGTAATTACTCACGGATTACCGACGGATTTCTTTATAAATTGAGAAAATGTCTACTTTTGCCATTTTTTTGTATACGAAAAAATGTCGAAATGACACTTATTAAATGTGTTATAGAATATTTGTTCACATGGAATGAAATTTTCATCTAAAAAATTATTACGAAGAACATCGACTTACTCTTAATATATCACCTTAAAACTTATTTGTGTTAAGGTGATATATTAAGAATAGGTCGATGTTCTTCGTAATAATTTTTTTAGATGAAAATTTCATTCCTTGTGAACAAATATTCTATAACACATTTAATAAGTGTCATTTCGACATTTTTCGTATACAAAAAATAGCAAAATTAGACATTTTCTCAATTTATTAAGAAATCCGTCGGAAATCCGTGAGTAATTACCGACGGATTTCCGACGGACTACATGTTTCCGTCGGAAATCCGTCGGTAATTACTCACGGATTTCCGACGGAAAAGACATTATTCGCTTTGGAACTTGTTCTCCTCGAAAGAACAAATATACCGACGGATTTCCGACGGCATTTTTTCCGACGGCCACGATTTGGTCGGAATGCCGTCGGGAATTTGGTTTACCGGGAACAAAAAAAATTGAAACTTTTTTAAAAATAAAACCGACGGAATACCGACGGAAACTTTCCGTCGGGATTTTTTTTAATTATATTTTCCCCTTCTTCTTCCTTTTCCATTTCTCTTATCTTCTCTCGGGAATTTTCTCTCCTCCGCGAGTTCTAAACGTTTTCTCTCCGATTTTGGCTCAAAATCACCTAAATCTCTCATATTTCTATCCCAAATCATGTAAGTATCCATTCTCTATTCTTATTAGTTGTTTTTTGAGGATTTGGAAGTTAGCTTTATGGATTTTAAGTTTTAAATTGATGGTCTTTGGTTAGAATGGATAGTTTTAGGAATTAGATCTTAGATTTGTGTTGTTAGGTTGTGATTTACATTAGTTTTGATTGTGTTTTTGTGAATGTTAGTTTTTGTTGTGTTCTATAAACCATATATATTTTAAAACTTTTTTTAAAAACGTTTTCCAATAATTAGAAAAATTTTAAAAACGTTTTCTAATACTTATACATTTTTAAAAAACGTTTTCTAATATTTATACATATTTTAAAAACGTTTTCTAATATTTATACATATTTTAAAAACGTTTTCTAATACTTATACATTTTTTAAAAACGTTTTCTAATATTTATACATATTTTAAAAACGTTTTCTAATACTTAAACATTTTTTAAAAACGTTTTCTAATATTTATACATATTTTAAAAACGTTTTTTAATAATTATACGTTTTAAAACGTTTTCTAATAATTATACATTTTTTAAAAACGTTTTCTAATAATTATACATTTTTTAAAAACGTTTTCTAATAATTATACATTTTTTAAAAACGTTTTCTACTAATTATACATTTTTTAAAAACGTTTTCTAATAATTATACATTTTTTAAAAACGTTTTCTAATAATTATACATTTTTAAAAAACGTTTTCTAATAATTATACATTTTTTAAAAACATTTTCTAATAATTATACATTTTTTAAAAACATTTTCTAATAATTATACGTTTTAAAAACATTTTGAAAAATGTTATTTATATTTATAAAAAGTTTATATAACATTTTAAAACATTTATAAAAAATATTTTCTAATAATTATACATTTTTTAAAACATTTTGAAATAGGTTATTTGTATTTATTTGTGTATATATACAACATTTATATAGTAAAAATATGGTTCTTACAAATGTTTTCAGTTTGTATTTAAATAAACTTATATAAAAATGATATTTTTTTCAGGTCCGGTGACGGGTCCGCAGACGGAGCTAGGATACGTCGTTACATTCCTCGAGGACGGAGTGGTTCGGCCAGTAATTCTCGAGGAGGATCGCAGTCTTCACAGGAGCATAATTCTTTTCCGGCGTCTGTTCCTCACATTCCAGCTCCCATTCCACCGGTAGCTCCACCTGCAGAGGCTCCGCACCCACCGGGTAGCATGCCGGTTGATGAGTTGGTTCGACAGCCCGGTCGAGATCATCTCAGAGTACTTCATCCTCACCCACGGGGAAGAACTACATGGTTAGTTTTTAAATATTATTTTTACTATATTTTTCCAATTACATAACTAATAGCTATTTTTTTTTGTAGGTTCACCAAGTCCAGCAATGGGATCAGCAAGAGCATTAATCATATGATGTATAGCATGCTGAATACGGGGTATTCGACATACAGTGTGATGCCACATTTCGAACAAGATCTGTGGTTTCGTCAATTTGCGGTATTTTTCTATTTTTTAACTTTATGTATTTTTTAATATTGAAATTTAATTATTTTTATTAATATTATGTGTTTTTTCTTTCAGCAAGAATTCAACTGGGAGTCTGGCCTTACGGAAACTGTCCGTAAGGCATTTCACAAGAAGGCTGCATCTGCTTATACCAAGCAACTGAACGAGTGGAAGACACTTTGGAAGAAGGGGAAGATCCCAAAGGGCATCAACGGTACGGTATGGAATGACCTTATTGGTCATTGGTTGGAGGATGCGACTGAACAGATTTCAGTCAGAAACTCGGGCAACCGCATGAGCAACCGTGAAGGAGCAGGGGTGTACACCCACAACCTCGGCGCCTGCAGCATTTCCAGTAAGGAGGACCAACTTGTAAGTATGCTATATCTTTTTAACTTTTTTTTTAAAATATTCTATATATTTACTAAGTCTTTTATATATTATTATAGGTTGAGGCAAACGACGGGAATCCCGTCGACCACCTCGCCGTCATGGAGGCAGCGTACACCAACAAGAAGACGGGAGAAATCAACAATGTCACAATTAAAGGTGTCGTGGATTTGGTGAAGATGCAGAAACAAGATTTTCTAGCTTCTCAGCCTCCTCTTACCGGTGATGACGAGTCCGATGCTTCCACCCAGTTCTCCCAAACCCAGCGAATCAACGAAATGGTCGAACAGGTAAATTTCTTAGATTTTCATTTCTTTAATCTTTTATTTTTTATAATATTATAATAATTTAAGTTTTCAGATACCTTTTTAAAGACTTTTTAATTTTATTAATCTTTTAATAGGCGGTCCCAAAGAAGAAAGGTTATCTGGTCGGTTTGGCTCGTCGTGCTTCTTCGTGTCCTGCATCGTCTTCGCAATCTCCATATGTTGATCCGCTGATCATTGAGGAGCTTCAAGACAAAACTCAGCGTATTCAAGCGTTGGAGACCCAGAACGCTTCAGTTATTGCTCAGATGGCACAACAATCGGCTCAAATGGAGCAACAGTCAGCTGAGATGGCGGCATATCGAGACGAGATGGCTGAGAGCAGGAGGTTAAACCAGGAACTTATGAAGAGGATGGAGGACATGTTTTCTCAAAGAATTTAGTATTTTTTTATAATTATGAACTTTTCGATTGTTTTTTTTAATATTGTAAAACTTTAAAATTTCTATAATATATTTTTGTTTACATTTCAATATCTAAAATTAAATATTTATAAATAATTCAATTAAATAAATTTAAAAACTAAAATAATTTATATAATTAAAATATTTTAGAATTCCCGACGGAATCATGTCCGTCGGTAAAAACCGACGGAAGTATCTCCGTCGAAAATTCCCGACGGAAGATTGTCCGTCGGAAGTTCCCGACGGATGCTCTCCGTCGGTTTTTACCGACGGACATGATTCCGTCGGGAATTCCCGACGGCCTCGTTTCCGTCGGAAATTATCGACGGACAGGATTCCGTCGGAAAAGGTTACGTCGGAAATTCCCGACGGAATCATGTCCGTCGGTAAAAACCGACGTACCCGTTTCCGTCGGGAATTATCGACAGCTTCTCGACGGACGTTTCCGACGGCGACCAGTTGTCGGAAATCCGTCGGAAATAGTGGTCGTCGGAAATTCTCGGAATTCCGTCAGAAATTTCTGACGGATTCCCGACGACATCTGACTTTCCGACGAAACGATACTGACGGACGTTTTCGTCGGAATTTCGTCGGGAATGGGCTATCCCGACGAAATTCCGACGAAAACGTCCGTCGGTATAGCGGCAGCATCTTGTAGTGTAATTGCGTATTGCGTAATGAAGTAGAAACATAAAGTGGATGTAGACTAGTAGATACATATGACTTGATAGTTAAGTTAGATGGGGTAGAGAGAAGGTGTTGATACTTGTAAACAAGGGAGGGTCGATATCAATTGTGAGTTCAAGGTAATGTGTCACTGTTTCAGATCTATCAAGAGAAAGTAGACAGCACCACTTCCTTTTTCTTTCTTGTTACCTTCATTATTTCATTTCACACTACTTGTATGTATGTTAATGTTATAACCATTTTCTCCATGAGTTTGGGGGAAAATGTATTTGTTATCTAGTATGAAATGGTTAAGTGCAAGTTTGAAGTGAAAGAGGACAAGTCATAAAGATGAGCACGACAAGTACCAACAAGCTACTGTTGGAGTGGAAGTTGATGCTATTCAGTAACCTAGTTGGTTATGATCACTTGTACTATTTGAAAGTTATTTTCTTCTTTTTATGGGTCATGGTAAAGTTAATTGATGTATTAGTTTAAAACCTAAGTTAATTACCTATCGTCCCCAATTTTTCACGTTTGTATTACAACACTTTTTCAAATTCAGTCATAACGTTGCTACATACTTAGAAGCTTACATATGATTGGTTATCCAAAAAAAAGTTTGCATATGATGAAGCGTACACATTTGGTTTGACAACAAACAATGATCGCTCGTTGATTTGGAAGGTTTAAGGATTCAGTCATATAGTCCTTAATCTTCAACGTCACAATTAGACGTTGATATATATTCTATAAATAAAAGACAATACGTGCTGATGTTGGCGCATGATTTATAAGCAAAACTCAAATGAAAGATACGTCTATGACCAATCAAAATCATTTGGCTTTAGTTAATGAACCTTCCTCTCTTGGTTAGACAATGAACGTTTTGTAATTTATAGAGGTTGGATGAATAGTGGGTTTGTTTGTGGTAAGCAGCTTTTGTTCACGCTAATATATCGATATTCTCTATAGGATACAAGTATTGCATGCAGTTTATAAAGTACCATCATTATTGAATTCATGATTCATTCGATGGTCCAATGATACGATCTTAAACCCTACGTACTATTCCGAATGTAACTAGGTTCATGCACCCATTATACAGATTCAATACGTACTGTGAAATCTAGTCTATAAAATTAGAACTAAAAGCATCTTGGCATGTATGTATATGTTTGTTTGGTTGTGTACTTGAAAGCATCAGAAAGGGGAAATAAATAACCAAAGCATAAAAAATGGTAAGAAAGAAGAATGGTACAAGAGAGGATGACGAATCTCAGCGACCCAAGAACCCCAATGGCGTTGCCTGACACCTCTTAACTTCTTCGCCTGTACTATTCTTAGTGTTTTTTTGTCAGAGAGAAGATAGGAATTATTGATGAAGAGTAATATTTGCATGATGATTGTTTGGTAAATGGTAATGTTGTATATTTATATACATAGGTTAAATTTTGGTGGATGAAAATGTTAATTTGTACTTGTTCTTACTCCTTTTACATTTTACAAGAGAGAGGGCGAGGGAAAGAGAGCGTGTGAGAATTTAGTTGGAGTTGTTGGCAGTGGCGGACCTAAAAAAATAACAAAAATAATCTAGAATTGGGGGCACTTTTTATGCTTATTCATTAAACTACAAACAGTTTTATCAAATTAATCTAACTTATTCAAGAAAAATTAAAAAATAGTAGGGGGCACGTGACCCCGTACCCGTCTACATACGTCCGCCCTTGGTTGTTGGTACCGAGTTATAAAAGCATCACATGGCCGTGTACATTGTTTTTTGCATAGCTATCAATTGTCCACATCATATATATAGCTAGGTACGTACTACGCTTCTCTTTGTTTAATTTGATGCTTGCTTATATTTGTATACAATTTCATACGTACGTAATAAGCCTTTTGTGTTCACCGTTATTTGCAAATTTTGATCATTAAGGTGGAGTGACAACTAAGACCAAACATCACTATATATTAATCTTTTGTTTACATACTAGTATGTTTGTTAACAACCAACACTATAACCATCGTCCAAAATTAGCAAAGCTGTTTTATTATTTTAGAAGATTGATAATCGAAAAAAGATTGCCACATAAAGCTAAATATCATGTAACAAGCACTAGGAAAAGTGGTTGTTTACCCGGAAATTAGTCGGTTCGGACTCGGCGTACCGAATAACCTTGAATTATCAAAAAAAAAAATGATTGTTCACTCGTGATCAAATATAGAAAATACGATATACATTACAAGAACAAGTTTAAAGTAAAAGAAAGGACAAACAATATTTGAATATCTTTGACAATCACTATTATATATGCCTGTAATTTTTTTTTTCAATTATATATGCCTTTTAATATATTTAGTTATTTAATTTTGTTGTCGACTTGTGTAGTTATTTATAGAGTGATAGATGATACTTGGATATGTTGGTAAAATCTTGAATCCCTCAGATGAATATTTTGGAAGGAAGACTCAGCTTCGTGGCTATACACGTGTATATGCATGATGGATCCTTGGCTCCTTGCTAAATTATTACCCGAGTTATATATTATTATTTTATTTAAAATCTGAATATTTAAAAAAAAAAATCTGAATATATTGAACACAAGCTTACTTAATCTTCTGGAACACGAAAATCACGTGGTTGAATTTTCTGAAACGTCCAAAATATGAGGAACATATTTGACAAGAAGCCAAAAGGTGTTTCGACCAAAAGGCATAAACGTACCAAATGCTCATGTTGGAGAAAGATTCCTAACTGAGAACTTTACGTGGTCGCTCTCGCTCAGGTTACACACTTCCAAAAAGACAAAAACTGCGTGAAGAAACTGGGCCTAAATTGGGCCTAAACATTGTCCATATAAATTAGGTTTTAACAGCAATGGCGCGAAGGGCAGAAATAGAAGTGGCATGGGTCATTACTAACGTCTTTGGAAACCACCAAAACGTCACCACCCCCTCTGGGAAAAAAAAAACATAAAACAATTACCGTTTCCTTCTTCTGTTATTGAACTGATCAACGGTCACGCTATTTACTAAATAGGAAAGGTGTTTGTTTGGTTTATGATCTCTTTCTTTTTTTTACTTTCAGATTTGTCTCCATAAAATGTTCTTTTGTATTCTCTTTTCTTCTAAACAATGACATAGGTCGAACTCAGAGAACACCACGACTAGAGTATCTATGACTGGTCCAAGGCAACATCGTGGTTCCAAACCCGCAAGGGAAATCTTCCTAACATCATCATCTCTGTCTTTCTCTTCATTGTCTTCCTCTTATTCATCCTCCGAGGATGGGATAGAGATACACATGGAAGCATCTCCAACATCTTGTGAGGATCAGAAAGGGCAACATGTGAAAGATTCTTCTAGAGGTTCTGAAATGTCGTGTGTGACTCATGTCACAATGCAACCAGCTCCATCTCCACCCTCGAGGTTAAGACCAGTTGGCTTAGGGTCGCCTTACTACGACCCTGAGAGAATCCCAGCGTCCGTGTTTGGCAAGGCTAAGGATTTGAACTGGAGTGACGAGTCATTGTTTAGTCTGAGAATGTCCAACTACGATGGGTTTCGTATACCTGAAGATCTTTTGTTGCCTGGTGAGTTCTTAGCATACTCTCCGTCTCTAAAAATCAAGTCTGAGGAGGCAGAAGAGGAGATAACTCAAACAATGAAAAAGAAAGAGACGTCGGTGGAGACTAACATTAAGTCCTCATCACCATCTCCTCCAACTTACTCATACCCAAGCAGTTTTGCTCAACTATACCAAGCTCCGCCGTGTACCAAAGTTCAATCTTCTTCCCTTCCTACAGACGAGAAAGAGAAAAAGAAAACAAGAAAGAGCAAGAAGAAGGAGAAGAACAAGAACAAGAAGAAGAACAAGTCTTGTTGCATATGGTCTTGGTGCAAGTGTTACGTATCTTGCTGCTACAAAGGGAGGAAATGTGGATCTGGCTGCTGCTGCTGCTGCAAATGATTTTTCAATTCTTCCTCTTGAAGGAGCCTCTTGATAAGCCATATCATAACACTTGAGTTGACATAATCTATACGAAAAATGAACTATAACTCTATGCAAATCTATTCTTTTAACGAAAATGGTTATCGTATATATGCTTGATATTGATTGATTCCAGATTATTTGATGCAGTCATACAAATATACAATGGCAAAAGTTTGTAATAAATTATGAGACAATGGATGGCATCATAATTATTTTAATGATCAGTTCACACCAAACATCTACATAATTACAAGACATATGTACTGTCTATTCATTAAAATTTTGCAAGTTCTTGATCTTTCTTGGTTATGACAATGACGAGAATAGCCTTAGAGCCAGGGTCAAGCCATCATTTCAAAGCTAAAGGGAAAAAGAAAAGAGAAAACGTAAAGGGCAGAGGAGCCTTTCTTCTTCTTCTTCTTCCTGAAGAAGCTGCTGAGTTCTAGAAAAAGGAAACGACTTTATTATAAGCTATAACCAAGTATATACTTTTGTCATAAAGGTAAGTTATTTACTGATCCATAGATTCTGTATTAGACATCCGTTTGTTGATTGGTTCTTCTTTGGAACATCTCCTAGGTTTTCGTTTGATAAGGATCATTGGAAGTCTCGATCTTGCAGATATATAGTAGCTCCTGGGTTGATTATCGATGGGGTGAGATTCTCCTTCCAAGTTTCTGTTTTTGTCTTTATGCAGAATCTATTGGTGTTTAATTGATTCAAACTTGAGATTCTGTTTGATTATGTGCTGCTGGGTTCATGATAGAGAAACCCTAACTTACATAGATAGAGAATGTATTTGAAACTAATAAGGATGTGTGTGTTTGGAAGATGATGAGAACTTGTGTGTGGTTTTGTAACAGAGCAGTGGCTGTGTGGCTTGCTACAGAGAACCCAGAGCAGCTGAAACTCTAAAGGACCCTCCACCTTTTAATTCCATAGCTCAAAAGAAGAACCAACCGTGCGTCTCTGAAGATTTTTGGTCAACAAGCACTGTTGATATGGACAACATCACCTTCCCTTCTCAGGGGAGCTTATCATCATCCAACCAGACTTTTGATTCTCAGTCTGGTGCTAGAAACTTAAATGCTCCTCCTGAGTTTGTAAACCAAGGTACTTTGGAGTGTTATAGTGTTTTGAGATGGTTGGATATGAAGTGGGTCTTGTATGTGTGTGTGTTTGCAGGTCTTCTTCTTTGGAATCAGACGAGGGAGCGTTGGGTGGGTAAGGAAAGACCTAAAAACCGACCGGAACGCAAGCAAGGAGCCAAGATAAAGTGAGTTGCCTTCATTACACACTATTGTTTAAGACTGGAGATGTTTAACATTTTGTTTATATGCAGTTGGGACGCAGCATCGTATGATAGCTTGCTGGGGAGCAACAAGTTGTTTCCCCAACCCATTCCTCTCAATGTAAGTGTACTTAATCAAACTCAATGGCATTAAGGGAACATCGCAGTCCATTGATTGTATTGATACTGGTGAAACAAAAACAGGAAATGGTGGATTTTCTAGTGGAGATTTGGGAACAAGATGGTCTATATGACTGATGTACAAGACTTGATTTACACACACATACACACACACTAGTCCCATTTTTTTTGTTTTGGTCTATGAAGTCCCTTGTTGTACAATCTTTCACTTGGAATTGTTGGAGAAAAACCGGGAATGTTCATCTTAAATATGAGAAAAATCTCTTTGTTGTACCATCTTTCAGTCTAATGATATCTGGATTTGACCACCAATCAGTATCTCAGGTCTAAGACATGTCTTTGTATCTCCTTGTCCTGACTTGCACCTTCTCCTGGTGATCTATGTATATGACATTACCTAATACATTTGTAAGGGGTTAATGTTCTGCTTCATTGGACTAGATTTTGCCAATAAAAGAATCTGCACCCTTCTTCTTTTGGGGTTTAACTCCAAAAGAAAGTGTATACAATGTGTTTGATCAATTAAAAAAAAATTGTATACAATGTCAGAAATAGTATTTGGGCCAGTGAACTTGGGCTTATTACCATGTAGATTACTGAATGTAATCTAATTCAGAGACATGTCTTGCTTCTTCTGTCCCAATCACACATTGATTTGATAGATATAAGCAAGGTATTAGGGCCCATTAGTTTGGGCTTTTATAGTAGTGGGGGGGAATAAACAGAGGAAAAGAATATTCGCCGTGAAACTAGCAGTCACGTAAGCGGACCTCAACCCCACTATCCATTATACTTTATTATTATTTTGTATCAGAAGCGGGAAAAACATAAGCCTGCCTTATCCACCGATGAGTAAAATAGACACGTGTTTTTCTCAAAGAGGTCTGTCACTGAACTATCATGTCCCTTTAGTGTCATTACTTTGAGAAAGATAAAAAAAATCTAGACAGAAAAGGGATAAAATATTATTAAATAAAGAAAAATATTACAAATGTAGAATATAATCTTATTAAAAAATAAGTTTGACAAAAAGAAAGACTCAAACAGGAGAGACACGCAAACATACATATCCATTTGGGTCAGAACGGTTTGTTCTTGCATCAATCTCTCTTATTACCAGAAAGGAAAGGAAGACCACAAGTTTGCTATAAAAAGGAGAAGTGTATGAGAGTCTGTTTGTGAAAGAGAGAGTAAGATGGCAAACAGAGATGAGGTTGTGTCCATTGAGCTACCAGCTCCTTCTTCATGGAAGAAACTGGTATTTATCTTTTTTTTTTCTTGAAATTTCTTATGTAATTACTTTAAAATTATCTTGTAAAATGATGTTTTGTGTTAAAAAGTTGTTGTTTTTTTTGTCTGTTATGCTTTCCCTTTTGAGTAAGTTTCTTTTGTGTTCTTATGGTCTAGGGTTTATGTTTGATTTGGGGAATTTAATGTAATAACAAGTTTCTAGGTTGGTTTTGTGTTCCTTATCTTCAATTCCATGTGAGAATAATCTAATTAGGGTTTATGTTTGATTTGGGGAATTTAATGTGATAACAAGTTTCTAGGTTGGTTTGGGGTTTTTTTATCTTCAATTCCATGTGAGAATAATCTAATTAGGATTGTTCTAGGGTTTATGTTTGATTTGGGGATTTATGTTCAATTCTGTCTGGGAATTTTATAATTTAATGATAATTTAAAGGTTAGGGATTTCTTAAGGAATCAAATTAGGGTTTCTGATGAAAATGCTACCTAAACCCTAGAAATTGGTTGGTAAAGTTTGGGGCTTTTTATATAATCTGTGTCTAGAGAGTTCATATGTTGATGTTAGCTCATGTTATGTGCCTAAGATGTCTTGTGTGAATAATGGGAAGCTTGTTTGTTTCAGTTTTATCCGAAGGGAGCAGGTACACCGAGGAAGATTGAGATTGTGTTTGTGGCTCCTACTGGTGAAGAGATCAGCTCACGCAAGCAGCTTGAGAAGTACCTGAAGGCTCATCCTGGGAACCCTGTGATCTCTGAGTTTGACTGGACTAATGGGGAGAGTCCAAGGCGATCTTCAAGGATCAGCCAGAAGGTGAAGGCAACAACGCTCACTCCTGAGAATGAGCCTCTCAAGAAGAAGAGAAGATCTTCTCTCAGTAAGAAGGACAGTAAAGTGGCTGCTGAGAAAAACGAAGAGGCACAACAAGTGGAGGTTGTTATTGAGCTGAATGTGGAGGCTGATAAGAGTGGAGAGACGGAGAACGCAGAGGCTGCTGTTAAGGAGAACAAAGAGGTTGAGAAGGATGAGGGGCGAGCAGAAACTGCAGAGGCTGAGAAGGAGAACAAGGAGGGTGAGAAGACTGAGGCTGAAAACAAGGAGGGAGATGTTGTGACGGATAAGGAGCCTATGGCAGTGGATACCTCTGAGGTTGATAACAAGGAGGGAGAAGTTGTGGCGGACAAGAAAGATCCCATGGAAATGGACACCTCTGCGGTTGAGACGAAGGGTGAGAATGGAGGAACAGCTGAAGAAACTCCCAAGGTTGAAGACCTCAAGGACACTGAAATGAAAGGACCACAGGAAGTTGTTGCTGAGGAGAATGGAGAGGAGAGGCTTACAGAGAAAGAGACTGAGAACAAGGACACTGAAATGAAAGATTCACAGGAAGTTGTTGCTGAGGAGAAGCTTCCAGAGAAAGAGACTGAGAACAAGGACACTGTAATGAAAGATCCACAGGAAGTTGTTGCTGAGGTGATAGGAGAGAAGAACCCTGCAGAGGAAGAGACTGAGAACAAGGGCAGTGTGGCAGCAGAAGCAAACGGAGAGGGAGAGCAGACTGCAACTTCCGGTGAGCCTAACCTTGCTGCAGATGCAGAAGCTGATAAGGGGAATGAAACCAAAGAAGCTGACGAGAAGAAGACAGATGGTGAGCTCAAGCTTGATGCAGAGGCAGAAGCTAATAAGGTGAATGGAACAGAAGAAGCGGATGAGAAGAAGACAGAAGCTGCAGCTGCTGTAACCGAGGAGAAAATCAAGACATAGAGTTTGTTGTTGTTGTCAGATTTTAAGTTTAGCATTGTAGCATTAAGATTATGAGTGGTTGTTGTTGTATTTTCTGGTAGAACTAATGTCTATGTAGTTCAGTCCATTTATCATTAGACTCTTGTACTTTTGATGTGCTGTTAATGTTAGGCATTCAGTCTGTTTCTTTCTCTCATCATACCATCTATATATGAATGATTTGACCAGCAAAAACTTAAGACTCATGACAAGTGATGCCAAGTAAAAAAGAAAAGCAGAAGATTACACAGTCAAGTATATATCTACAGTGAAGAGCCTACATTTAGAAGCTGTCTATGATCTTCTTCCGCTACATTAGGGGCGTGAGTTTATTATGGCATTGGAAACAGTTGTTTTCTTGGTGATTGCGTAAACTGAATCATTAACAACTCGGAGATGGATGGAGCGTGAGAGAACAGTCTTGAGGTCACCAAAGTGATGGTCTCTAAGGAACCGCAAGAGATCCATCTGAGTAAGCATCTTGTAAGCAGACGCAGAGCCAACCAATTCAACTCTTGAAATGGTGTCACTGCTCTCTACTGGCACTAAGGATGGATCCCTTTGCTAAACACTTCCATGCACTCCAATAAGCTAGTGCTAGGATTCAGTGTCCAGAGGCTGTCCCTCAAGACAATAACCAATGATGGAAGAAACTTGAAAACTCATCTTGTGGTCAAGATCAGAGGAGTCAGAGAGATTCACCACCAGAGATATGAGCAAGTATGTCGAGCATAGTAAGAATCCCTATGTAGTGTTTTCATATGGCTCCAGTTTGTTTATCAGACTCCGTGATCATGGAACCTCCAGCACCGATCCAGTGTCCCCGGAGGTGCAGCCACTGGGAGTGGTGAGATGGAGTTAGCCACTAATGTGTTCACTGCATGGGCTAGTGTTGCCGTGTAAGGAACTTCCACTAATTGCAGGATATATAAATCCTAAAATAAACCGTTTAGTTAAATAAATGCTCTTAGCACCACTTCAACCCCTTCAGGTGACACTTTTGGCAGATGCCTTTTGGGTTTCCTCATTACAACAAGCAGTAAATATTCTCACGATTTCTATAACCTTATTCTAACAATAAATGGGGTTCTTTCATTGTATTTTTTATCAATTTGTTAAAGTTTTAAAATTTTAAAACGTCTGTGAAGTCTACATAAAAAGAAACTGTTGAGACTAATATCATTCCCTAATTTCTAGCATCTTCATTACTTTTTGTGTATCAGTTATCATTATTTCTTATTTTCTTAGTATCTCTTCTCCCAAGTTATGTTGTATATACAAAAGTATTTTTGAATCATCTCTGTTCTTGTAACAGAAACCAAATCAAGCTTCCATTAAGATAGCTCTGGAACTACCAAAGCCTTTTGCAAGCACTGCAACAAAGCCTATGCTTACATGACTAGTGGTGGCAAAGCTTCAGGAATAAGCCATCTTAAGCGTCACATTGAGTTTGGTATTTGTCCAAAGAAGCGTCAGAGTTCTTCTGCTAATGTCCCTCTAGATCAAGTTCACTGCAACCATGAGATGACAAAGATGATCATCAAGCATGATTACCATCTTCATATGGTCGACCATTCTGGTTTTGCTGGTTTCTTGAAGGCTCTTCGTCCCCAGTTCAGTATGCCAAGCTTTGACACTGTTCATGATGATTGTGTCTTAATGTTCTTGTCACAAAAGCAGAAACTTTAAGACATCATTGCACAGATTCCTGGGGGAGTTAACCTTACAGTAGACTTAGTCATCAGAGCAATCAGTGGGTTATGCCTTTGTGGTAGGACACTTTGTACATAAATACTGGAACTTAACTCATCTTCTTCTGAATGTATCTGTAGTTGCTTCTCCTGATTCAGATTTTGCTTTGAACCAGCCTCTCGCAGCTTGCTTGTCTGAATGGAAACTGGAAGGGAAGGTTTCAAGCATCACTGTCAGCCAAACCTTCATTGATAATTACTCAGAGGTTTCTTGTCTGTTAAGAACCAGCATATGTTAAGTGGTCAGTTATTACTGGGGAAATGCTATGCTTGTGTCTTAACTAGTATGGCTCAAGAAGCACTTTCAAATGAGCAGTTTCAAGAACAGATAAAGAAAGTCAGAGACAGCATCAAGTTTATAAAGACAAACGACACCTATGGAGACAAGTTTGATGGACTGAAGACACTGTTTCCAACGGATGATGCTCCGTACAAAGATCTTAACGTTGACAACAAAACCAAATGGGACACAAGTTACAACATGTTGTTGTCTGCTTATGAACACAGACAACTCGTACTTGAAGGTTCTTTTCGAAGCGGGTAATGTCTTGACAAGACCAAAGCATTTGACAGCAAACGAGTTGTACCATGAGATGATTAAACTTCAGGTAGAGCTTAGCCATGCATCCATGTGTGAAGAAGACCTGGATGTGAGAAACCTTGCAAACTCGTTGTGGGAGAGATTTGATCTGTACTGGAGAGGATGCTTCCTGGTTTTAGCGGTTGTTGTGGTCATAGACCCTCGGTGCAAGATGCAGCTCATTAAGGCCACCTTCACTGAGTTGTATGGTGAAGATGCTGAAGAATGGATCAAGACTGTCAGTGATGCTGTTCATGATCTGTACCTTAGCCACGGTGAACAAAACCGCTGGATGCTAATGTGGATCATGGCTTTGAGGTGGCTCAAGAACCTAACTTCCAACCTCAAGATGCCAATTCAGGTAATGGACAATCAGTAGATGATACAAGTCCACAAGTAGAGCAAACCACAGTCTCACATCAACATGAGGGACAGCATAAGATAGAGAAACATGAACTTGGTGATGATTCTCAAGACCACACGTTACTTAAAAGTGATGTGATTATCCAGGAAGGGTCCACTCCCCTTGTGACAATAGGAGGCTCGTTTTCAGACTATGAGATTTTACTCACAGAGATAAAAACGGAGCTGAACCGATACCTTATACCTAGGTGAAACGTTGGTTCTGGGGTCAAAAGACTTTGACGTTCTACGCTGGTGGAGACTCAACAGCACTAACTACCCTACCCTCTCTAAGATAGCTGCAGATATTCTCCCCATCCCCTGCAGCACCGTCTCACCTGATTACATATATGACACAGAAGTGAAGCAGATGGACAACTATAGAACCTCTCTTGTACACCAAGGACTGGCTCAAAAACCAAACGTTATGACAATCTTGAGGTTTTAACTCTGTTTCTATTTTTAGATTTGTTCCATTAGTTTTGATATATGTACTCATTTTTTCCATTACTATTTGCCTTTTGACTGCATTGATGATGCCTTAGATCCTGATTCAGTTTCAGTCTCATGAATGACTATAACCATGCATAGGGTATGTTACAGAAAAGGAAAGATCATTTCTACACGCATATGAAATAATATTCAACGTCAAAGATGTTGTAAACAAAGCTAAGAATCAGATGATGAGAACAAAAGTCATAGCTTATTCTTATTGATTAGCTGGCTCCTTTAACATAAAACAAACTGCCTCCTACTTTCTCAGAGGACTTTAACAACTTGAAACAAACTCTTGAATAGTATACATAGCACTACTCCTATACAATAAGAAGATTATTGCGACAAAAGACCACGTAAACGTCTCCCATAAACCAACAAAAGATATTTTGCTACACGCATACTTAACTAGAGGAAGAAAGAAGTCATGCATGGCTATTAATATGGTGGTCTAGGTGGATGCTGCGGACCGAAAGGTCTTGAAAACAAGACAGCTGGGGGAAGTGGAGGTCATGGACGAGGAGGGGGAGGCCATGGATACAGTTGTCTTGGAGGCGGTGGAGGAGGAGGAGGAGGGAGAGGCCCTGGATGCGGTGGGTGGTAGCCATGTGGAGGAGGCGGGGGAGGCCCTGGATGCAGGTGTATTGGAGGCGGTGGAGGAGGAGGGAGAGGCCCTGGATGCGGTGGGTGGTAGCAATGTGGAGGAGGAGGGCTAGGCTCTAGATGCGGTGGTCTTGGTGGTGGTGGGTGCTGGTAGAAAGGTGGAGGTGGAGTAGGAGGAGGAGGCTCATGATGCGGTTGTGGAGGAGGGCGAAGAGGAGGCATTTTGGTTTTTGAGCTTTGTTATTGCAGCATATATGTTGTGTACTTAGTATATATATATATATATAGTATCAAAGATTGAATGTGGTTGTTAACTACAAGTCTTTGAAGTGTTAGAGAGTCATGTTGGGTCATTAGTAAGATGGTAGGTACAATGGAATGGTAGTTATCTACCTAATCTTTATAGTGGAAAAACTACAACTTCTGAAATAGTAATTAAAATTGCATGTAAAATAAGATTCATATTTTCACATGCTGTGTCTAATTATTCTAGTTTTTTGTATAATCTTTTCAAGTTATGTTTTTAAATTCTAGAGCGATACGTTATGTTGTGTACTTAGGTTATATATAAGATCAAGATTGAATATGGTTGTTACCCTCAAGTCTTTGAAGTGTTACATTGGGTCATTGGTAAGATGTTAGGTATAATGGAATGGTAGTTACATACCTAATCTTTACTTGGAAAAACTACAACTTCTGAATAATAATAAAACTGCATGTAAATAAGATTCATATTTCACAACTTCTGAAATAATAACAAAATTGCATGTAAATAAGATTCATATTTCACATGTTGTGGGTTTTTGTTTTGGTGCTATAATATAACTGTAGAGATATGTTGTTGTTCAATGCTACCTTAAAGTTTATGTTAAGGATGCAAACGGCAAAGAATACAAGACAAAAACATGGCGCTCGCCTTTTTTAAAACACACAAATGTTTAATGGGCTTTTAATTGGGTCATAATATATTTGAGCCCATTTAATGGGTTGCGTCGTTACTACGAACTCGATAAATATATATTTTACCGAAAACACAGAGGTCCGTCGTCTGAAACTCAAAGAGTTGCTTTTTCCCCCAATTCTCAGATCAGCATCAAACCCTAGCTCTACAAATCCGTCATGTCGTCCAAGCAAGGTAAAATCAATTAGTGTTCTTATCTTCTTATGATAATCGATTCAATATCATTGATTCGTTTTGCGATCTGCTTAATCGTTCCCGTTGTAAAAACAGGAGGAAAGGCGAAACCTTTGAAGCAGCCTAAAGCTGATAAGAAGGAATACGATGAGGTGATAACTCTGACTCTACTTAAAGCTTTAGACCCTGTTTCTCACTAACTTGAATTCATTCTCGAAACTATAAGACAACACATAATCATATCTCTTGCTTTGGTCTAATTATCTTATATAAAGCTCTGTTCTTTTTTTCTGCCTGCTAATCTTATATCAATGTTTTAGATTTTCTTTTTATACTTTTCTAATTTCTTGAATGTTGATTGGGGATTACTGCAGCATGATATGGCTAACCTTCAGAAGAAGAAAGACGAGGAAAAGGTTAGTTCCCACTTTTACTCTCTGTGCTTGTATCATGATAAGTTTTTGCATCTTGTTAGACTTCTTTGTTTTGTCTCCTTTTATTTCAAGCAAAGTCTCTATGTTCTGCACTAGAGTGAGCCACTGCTTTAGGGAAATGGGTTTTCTAAAAGACTATAAAGTGCCACTTTGTCATATCTGAGCACTAGTATCCTGGTGACTTCAACAAGATGGGTCAGTTTGTTAATTGGTTACTGGTTTAGATATCGATTACGGTATCTTTTTTAATGATATTAGCTGGGACGCTTACTTCAACCATAGTTTAATGAAAACATGAACACTGACCCGTAGAGCAAATAAACATGCTTACTTCACTTTGTCATTTGTTCCCATTCAATGATACCAAAATAAAGATGCATACTTCACTTCGTTTCGATGATGCCAAAATACGTTTAGCCTCTCTTTCGAATAAGGAGAGACAGAGTTCGTTTGTTATTTGAAAGTCGACTCTTTTATTTATTGAACGGGAATGTTAAAACAGGCACTTAAAGAGCTAAGAGCCAAGGCATCGCAGAAGGGATCCTTTGGAGGCTCTGGTCTTAAGAAGAGCGGCAAGAAATGATCCCGTTGTTTATCTATGAAAAGCCTGTGTTTCACAGTGCAAATTTATCAACTTATAACAGATGTGTTGTGTAACTTCCTATCATGTCTGTGTGAGAGTGACTTTGCGTCTCCCATAAGCCATTAAAAAAGATGCTTTCTATTTAAAAATCAAGTGCTGCCCTGATTCAATTCGGTTTGGTCCAATCTTTTTGTTTGTCATATACTGAAGACATTATATTACATTGATAGCATAAGACTCTATAAGATGAGGTAGTAACTAAGGGTGAGTGACATGTTTCTTTCTAACCGAGGACGTAAGTGAAATATTTGAGCTGCGAAATGGATAACTCTTTCCTAGGAAGTCCATACTCTAAACGAAATAGCTTCACCCTGCCCTGAGGGTCCTAGTCCTAGAGCCTGGAAGAGCCTGCCTTTCTTCTTGAACCCTTGACACTGGAAGTAGTGCGTGGATCAGAGAACTCGTAGTACATGTCAGTGAAGAAATTGTCAACAATGTCAAGGTACACAGGGCTTCTAATGCTTGAATAGCATCGAAGCGCTTCCTGTACATCCAATGCATGCTCCACGTCTCTGAGATCCACCATGTTGAGATCTTTCATCTTTTGCGCCAACTTGTCACCTCTTCTCTTAGCCTCGTTGAATGGCTCTGCAACCTTCTTCTTCTTCGGTTTCTTTTTATGTTGCTTTTTGTTGATGATACTCTCATCTCTGGCTTCTGCAACAGCCGTGCTCTCGTAAGAGATAGAGCTATAGGTTTCTTCAGTTAGGGAATCTTGTGGACAGTGACGGTGAAGACTGCATGAGAAGAGGCTCAAGAATGGAGTGTTGTTGTCAGGTAAGTTGTGGTACTTACCAAAGCAGATAGTGGACTTGATGCTCCCAAGGCTCTTCCTTAAGAAACGACCAACTCTCTCAATTGATTTCGCTGTGGGTTTCATCATCTTAGCTTTTGTATCTGTCTTTCCTGCCGTTCCTTTTGGACAATAGCCATATTTATTTCACTCAAAACCAAACATAACATTCATTTAATGGCATGTAGTAGTTGAAGAAAGAAGCTGATATAATATGTCAGAGGCAAGAATTAAAGGTGTCATATTGATATGTGTCCACTTTTATTGGTAAGAAATCGTCATCGCATTGATAAGCAATGTTCAAAATGGTCCCCTTCTTATTATTGTTGCCACCACTAACCAGAACCAAGCCAATTAAGCTTACAAGACTGCAGCTTGCTCTTAGCTAGGATTCAGTTTGAGTTTTCGCCATTTGTTTCCTTCTTCTAAATTAGTTTTTTGGAGAATAAAGTGTTGTGCCAATTGGCTTTGAAATTACTTCTTGGTTGTAGACTTCTTTACATGGTATATGATTGATTCATTGAAATGCTTGCTTGCTCTGTTACTGTTTACACAAATCTAGCAAAACTCCATGTAATATGAGAGGATTACAAAGCACAATCTATGTATCAGTTTGGTGGTGTGTATTGACCAAAGAGGTGTTTTTCTTCATGCAACTGTTTGAAAGACTTCTCCATTTCCGGAAACGCCGAGAGTAGCAACAGCTCCAGAAGGTCAAATGCCAATTGCTTTAGACACACTGATGACTGAAACAACAATGTTTTAAACAATCAAACCCTATACTTAAGCTTGAGCTCTCACAACCTAAAGCAAGACAAAACTGGAGGAATATTTACCTGAAGGAAGAAGTAGAGGTCTTCCGCACATTGTTTATACTCGTTCTGACCCACAAGGCTCACTATTGTCGCTGGAGCTTTTTCTGTGCGTTCAGGGTTAGAGTCAAATATTTATTTTCATCCAACAAAGCTTAGATATCAATGATGGACGAGAAGATCATTACCGATCATCAATTCATGAACAAACTTGGCTCGTCTCTCTGCTTCCTCTTGCTGCTCCTCGACAGAAGTACTGGATTGTTGCTGCCTTTTTGGATGTTTTGTCATAAATATCCCATCCGGCCATAGTATCTGAGAGGTCATACCAAATATCTCTTTCAAATCTCTAGTTGAAGTGAAATATAACAAGGGCGGGGATATCATATGGGTGTCACTGGTAGGTAATACTTTTTTCCAATGTTCACTGTGACTATGCAAAAGGAAAAGGTTATCTCACCTGTTCAACCCGCTGAATTCCAGAAGCAACTACAGTTCCCCGCCGCAAAAGACGAATTTTCTCGAGTACCCAATCGTCTAATGCATCGCCCATCCCAAGTTGAAGTATCTGTTTGGCAACCCAAAAAGCTTTCCGCCTTGCAAATGCACAATAGTTGATGATCAAAACCACTTCAATTTCTTGACTGAGAAAGAAAAAAAAATAGTACGTCCCCAGGTTATAAAGCGATGTACCTGATCCACCCACCCTCCTGGAGCTGTAAGACAACATCTACCAAGTCTAGCAGAGGTAATGTTAGCTTTGGAGGAACCCACTGCAAGAAAGAAGGGTTATAGCAAGCACAACACGATACAAATACAAGCACTGGCCTCATGGTTTCCCACAACGCAAAAGACAATCATCAGAAACAAAATGTCGAGGCATATGCTAGGTGTGGATGTTAAATATATACCTCTGTGGGCAGACCGGGGACGGCCATAGCATCAGCTTGAGTACCCACTTTCGTCACGCCGTTCTCTTTGCTATTTCTCACATCTGAATCAGACGTCTTCGTATGATCATTTCCAGAAGCTTTCACCTTTGAATTCAGATCATTCACCATAACGTTATTCCTCACATGTTGACCCGATTTCCCATTCTCTGAACTCAGGTTTTCTCTCGAAGGAAGGGGACCTGGTGTAGCCTCAGTCATATTGGCCATATTTGTAGAAACTGTAGATGTCTTACGGGCAGGTTTAACTGAAACGATTTACTAGTAACAATAAATAATAGCAAACTAGTTAAAATCAAAACCCCATCGTGTTGTGAATTACCCACCCGTCAGCGTCTCAATGATAGAAAAAGAACTTGAGAAGGCATAAGTCTGCACAGCATAACATTTTACACATTCAAAATTTGTTAGCACTAGTGATCTTTGAGTCAGAGGAAGAGAACCAACCTGGGAATCCACACTGAGGAAATCCCACACTTCAATTGATCCTGAAATTCTTGGTAGTTGCAAAAGCTTCTGAGCAAAGTAGAGAAGGGTGATTCGCATGTTAGTTAACGTGGGAAGGCATTTGAAAAACAACTATGTACAAAGCTTCAAGCATAAGAGCTATCAGCACTAGTTACTTGAGCAGATCAAATACACAAGCACACAACTTCCGTACATCAAAGCAGGCCAGACTCTATTTCTGTCTAAATTACAGAGCAAGTCCATGATGATGTTATATGCAATATAAAGATTCAGCATTAGCTTCTCAAAAATCCAAAAGTAACTACCCAAACATGAAAACACAAACCCTAACTCATAGTCAACCTACTCTTAAAAACAAAATTCAATTGACAAACAAAAAAAAACCTTAAACAAAGCACCAGCAGAGACTAGAAACAAGAGACATGACGTTTGACCTTGAGGTAGGTATCAAGTAGTACACATCGCTCGTGTATAACCGGTATGTCCACGCCTGTTGATAGGAAATGCTTCGGCGGTAAATAAAGATTGTACTCGGGAAACACTTTAAGACGCTGGTGAAGCTCTTCAAAATGTCGGAATCTGAAAGTTCACATAAGTATAAATTAAAACCTATAAATAAAGCACCATCATCAGATCCGTAGCAGTGATATTCTATTACCTTCTTTTGATAGACCAGCTATGATTACTATCATCTGTGACGGAAATTGAATACACGGCAAACATCTTAGAACTACTCTTCACAATATTGGCACCCAGAACCTGCGAGAAGAACCTAAATGTATCCATCATATAATACAGCATACAAATCATCATTGTCTGCAGACTGTACCTCACATCTCAATTTGGCAAAGGAATCAACCAACAAAGAACTTCTGGGGGCACTGGGAAGGTCACTTTCCGCCACCGAATTGTATGATGCAGACGAGGTTGCAGAGATTCCACTGTATGTTCTAGCCAAAGAATCAATTTCAGAATCGTCGCTATCATCATCGCCTAGAATGTGGCCAGAACGTTTGGATCTCTTCCTGCTAGACTGATACCTGGATGCTTTCTCATAACGTTCATGCCCTTTACTGGACTGTTTGAAACGACGGCCAGAATTTTCAAGTGGATGGTGTATCGGTGAAACACTAGGATTTCTATTCGTTCGACCATCCCAGACGCGAGTCCCAGGACTGTTTAGACCTGTTACCGTTTCCTCATCCTCAGATGTAGAAGAATGGCTACTCTTTGTTTGCTCCTCGTCCTCTTCAGCAGAGGAATAACTTAATAAGTGACTGTCTATATTTACTACCTTATGATGACTGGATCCTCTTGCATTTACAGTGTTTTCATTGAAATTTTTAGGCCGTGCATTATCACCATCGCTGCATGATTCCTTGATAGAACGTCTCGGGGGCACTCGCTCACCTTCCTTCTTTTTATAATTTCTTCCTTTTGCCCACACGCTTTCAAGATGCTCGGGAGCAAGGGTCTCAGTTTTCCTCTGTGACATCTTCTCTAATACGTCACCCCATCCCTCTCCTCCTCGATGCCCTTGAAAATCTTTGCTATCATCAGCTATATTGGAAGTTAAGGGGAGGGAGTCCCACGATCGGGAAGATCGAGTGTCCATTGAAAGCAATGGATCTTTGGCCAAATCTGCTGCATGCTGTTTATCTGTAGCATTTTTCCTTTTCTGTTGTTCCTTTTTCAGTTGCACAAGCTCAACACCTGTGACAGAGGGGTCCAGATTTCTAGAAAAATGATCATAAGAAACTTCCGAGAGATCTTCAGATTGAGAAGTCTCTTTTGCAGCACTAGATCCGTCATCAGTCTTTATCCTTGAAATCACAGCAGCTTCAATCCTCTCATTAATGAACCTGGAAGAAATTTGAAGACCAAGGCGGTGAATAAGAGGAACCAAATCTGGTCGAAAGTGGTAAAACCTTACCGAGGATTGGCTAAATTAATGACTGGTCGCATCACACAGCAAGCAAGAAGCTCCCTCACGGTATAATGGAAAAAAGCACAGTGCATATCCTCTGGCCTAAACGTTAGTGAAATGAGTTTGTCCATTATATGCTGCAAAACCTACGAAGAAAAGAGAGCATACTATAACCACCAGATAGCGATAAAGTGCTAAAACATTCAACATAAAACTCTACATAACAGCTCGTCGCCACTTAAGACTGCAAAAAACCTTATGTTCAGATTCAGGAGAGAATAACGCAGGGTGCAGTTTATCATTTGTGGCCATCACACGTCTTAGTTCTGAGTCGCGATCTTCGAAACTGAGGCTTCTCCTTTGTTTTCTCTCAATCTTTGCTTGACATTCACGGAAAAGCTCCACATGACGACATATAATATCAATTAGATCCCTGAATCAATCAGACAGTTCAGTTCCTTGGACCCGCGACCGCAAAAGAAACTCAAAGACACTAAGAAGAACAAACCTTGTCAATAGATCAATGAGATTTATGTTTCTAAACCGCCGTGAAAGCTCCCCAAGAACATCGTTAATAATAAAAACCAGTTCTTCAGGACCTTGTTTATCCGGTGTTATACGGGAGTACCAGAGATCAAGCACCCATTCAGAAATGAGGTGACGGGTAAAGTGATCCACTGCATCCTCAACGACCTGTGAGTTCACTTTGCTTCTCCAGTCAGACCGTGGAGCTGCTTTAGGAAGCTCTGGAGGCTTACTTAGAGATTGTGCATTCAGTGACGAAGGTTTGCTGTTGTAAGCTGCAGCCTTTCTTTTCAATTCGATATCGAATGAGAAGTAACGAAGGAGGATGATTAAGCATGCAGCAGCAGGGAGGTTGACCCACACCGATGAACTCGTCACTGCAAAACGTACAAAACAAAACGTGAAACACATCAGTAGCTAGTGAACAATGCCACCTACATATATTAAAATGTTGAGATACCCATTCATGGATTCTCAACTTTGGTATCTCACAAACAGATGAGTATCTAAACTTCTGATACCCATCCAAAATATGTCAGAACCCTTTTAACCCTAAAGCTCACCAAGTTCTTAATACATAATCAATTCTG
>CAJHQP010007338.1:0-32805 GCA_905132765.1 Moricandia arvensis
CGACACGATTGTCAACATTAAACCTGGAAGACACAAAATAAATCATTAATTAGATTAATATATAAATATTTTGTTAATTAAAAAATAAATTTAAAAAAACTTTTTAAAAATTAAAACATACCATAATACGTTTTTTCCCATCCCGTCGGATAGGATCTAACTCTAGCAGCCCTTCTCTGCCTGGAAGGGCCAAAATATCCTCCACCGTATACACCGCAAAGGGTGCGTTTGGCGGCACCTGCAAATCGGGATGAACCCCGACCGGTGGAGGAGGAGGAGGAGGTGGTGGTGGAGGATCTCCCTGAGACTCGTGATGATCCGGAATAGAAGATGGACCGGGAGCTGACGAAGATGAACCCGGAGTATCCCGACGCCCAAATAAATCTCCGTAGTGAATCCCCCGATGATCAGGAGACCGATCAGATGACTGATCAAGAGACGACGTCCTCTTACCAGCATCCCTAGCAATCTTGTCCGCTCTAGGCATCTAAATAAAAAAAATAAAACATTAATTTCCCGTATCATTAAAAAAACAGTTAAAAAGTAAATCAACCTAATCTAAATTCCCTAAACTATCCACCTAATCTAAATTCCCTAAACTAACCACCTAATCTAAATTCTCTAAACTAAACACTAACCTAACTACTACCTTTAGAGGATTCTGAGAGGAAGTTACTAGCAAATGCAAAATGGAACTGCTCGAGTTTATATAAGGAATTGGGTTTCCTCGTAAAAGCCTAGTAACCTTTACGAGGAAAAAGCTAGGCCCGTGTTTTTTTCCTCGTAAGACCCTAGCAACTTTACGAGGAAAAAGCTAGGCCCGTGTTTTTTTCCTCGTAAGACCCTAGCAACTTTACGAGGAAAAAGCTAGGCCCGTATTTTTTTCCTCGTAAGACCCTAGTATACTTACTACGGCCTTACGAGGAAAGGGTTTATAAAACCCCAAACTCAAAACCCCAAACCCTAAATCACAACTTTTAACTTATAAATCCCCAAACTCAAAACCCCAAATTGAAACAAACTCATAATAGAAGATTATCTTCTATGGGAGCATATGTCTAAGATATTATTACATATCTCTTAAGAAAAATTACTTTTAAGACATGTATTAATATCTTAAACACAGCTCCCACAGATGATTATCATCTATGGTTTAGTGTTTTTGAGTGTGTTAGAAATGAATCACCAAAAGTGGTTTTTATAGAAATTTTCGAACCCTTCGAGATGCATAAACGTCTCCTGTGTGAGTGGTGTAGAATCTGCTTGATGCATAAACGTCTCCAACCCTTCGAGATATTCTGTCGTCACCCTCCCGTTATTATCTCTGTGTGAATACATCCACTTCCGCAACTCGAAAATATTTCCCGGGCCAGACATTTTTTGTGTTCGATCAAGCTTATAGCTGATTATTTTTTTGTGTGTTTCAAATGAATCACAATTGTGGTATTTATAGAAATTTTCAAATCTGAGCATTTACTAGGAAATTGCTAGGAAAAGTAGGTACAAAATTTAAATTCGATATTTTCTATCTAGTTCCTCTTAATTTCGTAGTAACAAAACTCGTTCCTCTTAATTTCGTAGTAAGAAATTACTAGGACTTTACGAGGAAACTGTTTACTAGGAAATAGCTATGCCCGCGTTTTTTCCTCGTAAAGTCATAGTAACATTACTATGACTTTACGAGGAAACTGTTTTCTCGTAAGTCTACGAGAACCTTACGAGGAAACATGGTTTCCTCGTAAATTCGAAGTAAACTTGTAGTAATTTTACGAGGAATTATTTTCCTAGTAAAGTTTCCTAGTAAATGCTTAGTTTTCTTGTAGTGAACCTTTTTGTTTGGTAAAGAAGTAAGGATGCATCAAAGTTTAATAAAGAAGAAAAGTAATGATGCAACTTATAGAAATTTCTTGTATCATTTAGTGGGTTTTTACACAATGTTGTAAAGCATAATGATATTTATTTTTATACTTTATTTCGTCTTAATTAGTTTCCTTTTTATTAACCTAGGGATATGTTATGTTTTATAGAGTGATTAAACTATGAGAAATACCTTAAAATAACACTAAAAAAGTTTTTGTCACAAAAATAACTTTTAAAGAGAAAAATGATCAAAATAACATTTTTAAAGGGTTAACAAAATGACTAATATACATTTATACCCCTTGGGTTAACTAATCTAGACTTAGGGTTTAGAGTTATGGGGTGAAGTTTTGGGGGTAAAGTTTTGGGGGTGAGGTTTAAAATTGAAAAAAATTAAATAAAAATTAATTTTTTGAAAATAAAAAGGCTAGTTTTGTTATTTTTGTTCTTGAGGGTTATTTTTGTGACAAAAACTTCAAAAATGGTTATTTGAAAGATTTGTCCTTAAACTAATCCATAATAAAATGTGTTAATTCACATATAGACCATTCTATTAGGTATTCAAATAAAATCCATGGCCTTATATCTTAGAGCATCATTAAAGGAGAGTATCTTCCTAGTGATTTCTAACCAATTTAGTATTAATAACTTTTATCAATTAAAAGTTAAACTTCTAATCCAACTATTAGGAAACATGTATCTTATAATTTTTTGTTGAGGTTGGTAACAGAAAACCGATTGTCTCTCCAACTCTATTTTTCCTAATACATTTTGCTTTTTAATCATTAGACCATGTTATAATGTTCTTGTTGGAGATGCCCTTAGTAATAACACATGTTTTAGTATTGTGAATTACTTCAAACCCAAATTGATTAGCTTCTTAAAGTCAGCCTACTACTGACACCCATTTATGGAGTATAAGCACAATAGCACCTTAATGAAGTTTATATCGTATGAATCCACCTTTTCCATTGCGTACTTCATATCCGACCCTAAAAATATCAGGATGAATCCTTTATTTGCTTGGAAATTACATCTTTTGTTTTCCCCAACGAATACTATAGAACATTTTATTTTAATTTCTTTCACCACAAAAATGAATTTGAGAAACAACTAGCATTTGTTGTTATAAAAATAAACAATGTATACAACAATAATTATTGTCCGGACGAAATAATCCAAGTGGAAGGACGGGTCTTTTGTGGCAATCACCATCCGAGTTTGATTTTCTCTCATGCGGAAACTACCGCGCCTCTTCCAGACACCCAAGGTCTGAGCTATTGCTTTTGACCCAATTTAAAAACTTTTTCGGGTGAAGCATCGCCTCAGCATGACCGGGCCCAGAGGGAATGACCACTCTAAGTGGGAAACCCTCTGGATTATCAAAAGAAAAAAAAATTATTCACTCAAGATTAAAACTTTGGCCGATACCAATATACATTCGAGGTGACAAACAAATTACTGACAAATATTGGGTCCTAAATGAAAATTTTATTTTACAAAAAAAAAAAAAAGAGTCAGGGTCCTGCCCATACGGCTTTTAGTACATATGAAAATGGGAGGATGCAGAACATCGAGGAATCCAATGACTCCTGCTTCAACTACACTACCATTTTGTGTTTAATCAAATAAATGTGCACAGTCCAATGACACTAAAAATAAAATAACAACGAGGCTTATTTCAGTTTCTTTTTTTTTTGTAAACTACTACTATTATTTTGTTACGGATAAACGACGACCGCCGTTGAAAGATTACGCGGAACCGTCGTCTCCACACGTGTGAGATTCAAAACTGAGAGGTATGTCTTGCGTGATTTTACATGGACCCCACTGTATTTTTATTATACTTTTCTTTGTATAGTCATCAGAATACTAAAGTGAGTAAAAAAAAAAACTGGAAACTGTAGAAAAAGCAAAGCAAAGCAAAGCAAAGCAAGAAGAAGACAACAAACAAGTGAGCCACAAAAAGCTTTCTCTCTCTTCTTCAATGTTTCTTTCTCTTTCTCTCTCTAGAAGTTTCCCTTTCCTAGTAGTGCCTGTCCTCTGCCTTTACTAGTCGTCTCTTATTATCTTTTTCTTTGGTTGAAAAAACGAGGAAGAAGACTCTCTAATAAGTCTTTTGCTTATTCAAGATGGAGATTTCTTCGCCAGCGTAACTCTTCTTCTCATCCCAGAGATCTTTGTATAGTCTTTCTTTCTGAAGATCTAAGGTGTGTATTGTTAGATTTCAACTGAAATTTATGGATTTAGTTTCAGCATTCTAGATCTTTGTTAGTGGTTGATTTATTATCTATTTTGCACTTTGTCGTTTTCTGTATTCATTGAATCGAGGACCAGGAAAAAAAAATTGAAAGAAGAGATTGTGAGTTTCAAAGTTTTTTTTTGAAGTAAAAATCACCAGACAGCGTAACTCCTGTTCTGTAATGGTTTGTGTTTCCGATGTTTTTTTTAAAAGTTGTGTTCTTTCGTTATAGTGAACTAAACGATGCAAAAAGATTCACGATTTTGTGCCGTTAGATTCTGCTTCGTAGATACTAACGAGGTTGTTTATGATCTAGAAAATACGATGCTTTATTCGAGATTCTTTTTACTTTATTTTTCTCTCCTTCTCCGCCATTACTAAAAATAAAGTTATGAACTTTCTTTCTTTAACTCTACTTGACATGGTGTGTTTTGTCTCAGATCTAGTGTTTTGAAGTGGAGTAGTAGCTGAAACCCATCTCTTTCAAAACCCATAATCTCTGTAAGTGTAATAATCATCTTTGTTACCTTCTTTAGCTAGTGAATGTTGAATGTTTACTTTTTCTTTTGTGTAGTGTGTTCTGGAGCAATCATGATGCAGAGACCACCTCCTGAAGATTTCTCCTTGAAGGAGACGAGACCTCATCTCGGTGGTGGAAAAGTCACCGGAGATAAGCTCACCAGCACTTATGACCTTGTTGAGCAGATGCAGTATCTCTACGTCCGTGTGGTCAAGGCCAAGGAGTTGCCTGGTAAGGACTTGACTGGTAGCTGTGACCCTTACGTTGAGGTTAAGCTTGGGAACTACAAAGGAACCACACGTCATTTCGAGAAGAAGTCCAATCCTGAGTGGAACCAAGTCTTTGCTTTCTCTAAAGACAGGATTCAAGCTACTTTCCTTGAAGCTACTGTGAAAGATAAGGATGTTGTGAAAGATGATTTGATTGGTAGGGTTCTGTTTGACTTGAATGAGGTGCCTAAGAGAGTTCCTCCTGATAGTCCCTTGGCGCCTCAGTGGTATAGGCTTGAAGACAGGAAAGGAGAGAAAATCAGAGGGGAGCTTATGTTGGCTGTTTGGTTTGGTACTCAAGCTGATGAAGCTTTCCCTGAAGCTTGGCACTCAGATGCTGCAACAGTTAGTGGAACTGATGCTCTTGCTAACATCCGTTCCAAGGTTTATCTCTCTCCTAAGCTTTGGTACCTAAGGGTTAATGTCATCGAAGCTCAAGATTTGATACCGAGTGACAAAGGGAGATACCCTGAGGTTTATGTGAAAGCTATAGTTGGAAACCAAGCGTTGAGGACTAGAGTATCACAAAGCAGGACTATTAACCCAATGTGGAATGAAGATTTGATGTTTGTAGCAGCTGAGCCCTTTGAGGAGCCTTTGATCCTAAGTGTTGAAGACAGAGTTGCTCCAAACAAAGATGAAGTCTTAGGGAGATGTGCAATCCATTTGCAGACTTTGGAGAGAAGGTTTGATCACAGACCGGTGAACACCAAGTGGTATAACCTCGAGAAGCATATCATGGTCGATGGAGAGAAGAAAGAGATCAGATTCGCTAGCAAGATTCACATGAGGATATGTTTGGAAGGAGGGTATCACGTTCTTGATGAGTCTACACATTACAGCAGTGATCTTAGACCAACGGCTAAGCAACTTTGGAAGCCAAACATCGGTGTGTTGGAACTGGGGATACTAAATGCGACTGGTCTGATGCCAATGAAAGCTAAAGATGGTCGTGGAACCACAGATGCATACTGTGTGGCGAAGTACGGACAGAAGTGGATTCGAACTCGGACAATCATTGACAGCTTTACCCCAAGATGGAACGAGCAATACACTTGGGAGGTTTTTGATCCATGTACTGTTGTTACCGTTGGTGTTTTTGATAACTGTCATCTCCATGGAGGTGAGAAGAACGGAGGAGGAAAAGATTCAAGAATTGGTAAAGTTAGGATCCGTCTTTCTACTCTAGAGACCGATAGAGTCTACACTCACTCATACCCTCTCTTGGTGCTTCATCCTAACGGAGTCAAGAAAATGGGAGAGATCCACTTAGCTGTGAGGTTCACTTGCTCTTCATTGCTCAACATGATGCATATGTACTCACTGCCTTTGTTACCGAAGATGCATTACATCCATCCTTTAACGGTTAGCCAGCTTGATAACTTGAGGCATCAAGCGACTCAGATTGTGTCAATGAGGCTAACTCGAGCAGAGCCACCTCTAAGGAAAGAAGTAGTTGAGTACATGCTTGATGTGGGCTCTCACATGTGGAGTATGAGGAGAAGCAAAGCAAACTTCTTCAGGATCATGGGAGTTTTAAGCGGGTTAATAGCAGTGGGGAAATGGTTTGAACAGATCTGTAACTGGAAGAATCCAATCACAACAGTCTTGATCCATCTCTTGTTCATCATCCTTGTCCTCTACCCTGAGCTAATCTTGCCAACCATCTTCCTCTACCTCTTCCTCATTGGTGTTTGGTACTACCGTTGGAGACCGAGGCATCCTCCACACATGGACACACGTCTCTCTCACGCTGACTCAGCTCACCCTGACGAGCTTGATGAAGAGTTCGACACTTTCCCTACTTCCAGACCATCTGATATTGTCAGGATGAGGTATGACAGGTTGAGGAGTATCGCCGGGAGGATTCAGACAGTGGTTGGTGATCTTGCAACTCAAGGAGAAAGGCTTCAGTCTCTGCTAAGCTGGCGTGATCCGCGTGCAACAGCTCTCTTTGTCTTGTTCTGTTTGATTGCTGCTGTTGTTCTCTATGTGACTCCTTTCCAGGTTGTGGCTCTTCTCGTTGGGATCTATGTTCTGAGACATCCGAGGTTTAGGTACAGGCTACCTTCAGTTCCTCTCAATTTCTTCAGGAGGCTTCCTGCAAGAACTGATTGCATGCTCTGAGCTCAAAGAAAAAACTGCCATCTCCCTCGGATCTTCCTTCCCATCTTGAAGAAACTTCCTAAGTTGTTAATTTGTTTTGTTTGAAGTGTCATGAATCTTTTGTTTGTGGTTATTATCATGTCTTATTTCGTTTTGAGACTATCAAGACTTTTGCTTGATTAATTAGTAAATCAGTATCTGTGTGATTTTTATGTTCTGTGTTGTGGTTAGTTAGTTTATCAGTCTCTGCCTCTCTGGTTTTGACAAGAACTCTTAAAGTAGAACAAAGTGATTACAAGAACATTCAAATACAACAAAGTTATGTTATACTGTACATCACGAATTAGTTCCAAGTGTTATTGGACTCAACTCAACATGCACCAGACTAGTGAGATGGGGAATATAGGTTACTATGCCTGATAAAAATAACTACATCTAATTGCAAAATGATATGGTATGGGTCACTGTTCAAGTACAACAAGTTTGGTATGTTAGAGCATCTCCAAACCTACCTCTATTTTCAACTCTATAATAGCATTTAGAGGTAAAATCATTCCAATCTATCTCCATTTTTACCTCTTAAATAGAGATTGTTTCCTTTATTTTTAGAGGAAGAAATATCATTCTTTTATTTTTACTAAGTGTTTTCCTGCATCAAGTGCAGAAATAAAATTATATTTAAAAATAATTTTTATAGTTTATAAACTTTATGAATTGCTTACAATATTTAATTTTAAATTTTTCGTTTAATTATATTATAAAATTAAATTAAATAATTTTTTTATTTAATAATACATATGTATATATTTAAAATTATAATATTAGAAATATTTTTATCTCTTTATTTTTGTCAAAATATATTAAATAAATTTCTATAAAATTAAGAAAAATTTGGTTAGGTATATAATTTTCAAAACGCAAAACTAATAATATTTCTAAAATTTATAAAACTAATGGAACTGTGATGCAAAACTAATAGTACTTCTAAAATTTATAAAACTAACGGAACTAGGATTTGAGAAAAAAATAAAACTACATGAAATTTTGAAGAATTGTATTAGTCATAAAAATTTTATAATTACAAAAATAGAATTAAAAAATATTTCAAAATTATAAATTATTATAATATTTTTATTTTTATTATTATATTAATTTAATGATGATTTATTAGTTATTACCATATCTTAATAAACTTACCAAATATAGAGATTAACAATAAATGTCTACGTCCACGTCATAATTAACTTCAAGCCATGTCATTATTGATGTCATTATTTTTCTTTCAAAATTAATATGGTGATGACACATGGCAAATCACTTCTCAAATAATGTCTAGGGGACTAGGGGATAAAAGGGATAATGTCTAGGGGATTCTATATTTGAAAATCTCTTTTTTAGAGAAATACATTGAAACAAAATCCATCTTTATTATAAAATTATTTTATTTTAGAGATAAAAATAAAGAGATACATTAAAGATGGTCTTGCTGCAGTAGGGATGGGCGTTCGGATATCCGTTCGGGTTCGGGTCGGGTATTTCGGTATAGGATTATAAAATTCGTTTGGGTATTTTTGTATTTCGGGTCGGGTTCGGGTATTTTGAGTTCGGATTCGGTTATTTCGGATCGGGTTTGGATATTTAAACTTTCAAAAAATCATTTTTAAAGTTTCTTGTATTTAAAAATATTATTTTTACTGAACTAAGTTTTTATGTTTTAATAGATTGAATGATTAATAAATTTGAAGATACATGTCAAAGATAAAAAGACATTGATTTGGTTATTGTTTTTAAAATTTGAATGTAACTTTTATTAATACATGAAACAAAAAGCTTGACATACATTTTAAGTGAGTATCAAATCATTTTGTCCATAATTATATGTTTATTGTATGATTTTAAAGTTTGTGTAACATAAATATAAATATTTTAAATAAAATGAGAGATGTAAACTAGAAATATAAGGTTAAGTATAGTTATGTTCGGTTATCTTCGGATATCTGTTCGGGTTCGGATATTACCCGTTTGGGTTCGGATATCCAATCTCTCCTAAATCGATATCCGTTCGGGTATTTTGCTATTTCGGTTCGGATTTCGGTTCATATTTTTTGGATCGGATT
This sequence comes from Moricandia arvensis, assembly GCA_905132765.1. NCBI lineage: Eukaryota > Viridiplantae > Streptophyta > Magnoliopsida > Brassicales > Brassicaceae > Moricandia > Moricandia arvensis. The sequence goes on from CAJHQP010007338.1 coordinate 9,115, forward strand.
CGGGTACGAGTTCGGATATCGGGTAAAATGTTCACCCCTATGCTTCAGCAATTGGTACATGACATAAGATAAGCTAAATCATTTTTATACAAAACGGTTTGATGATCGTTCAGAAAATTAGCTTAAAATTATATTTCTTTTTTGATCAGATACCATTTATTTTTCTTTCTTTTTTTAAGCAACCAAATTGTTTTTGAGATGCTTATTCTGCTGCACCCACCACCATTAATAATTGAAGGGAGCTTAAAACACACAAGAAGTTAATGGGCCCAGAGGTGGTTTTATGGGCCACGTGAAAAATGGGATAGGTTATGGCAGAGAGAGAATCTTTTGGTAGCTTTATTGGGTTTCCATCGCGTAGGTTTCACGCTATCCATTGACTTTTTATTCACACATTTCTTCCTTTTATTCATTTTTTAATTAATAATTGACCGGTCAATTTTAATTATCTCTTTAATTAAAGGAGCAAAGGAAGTAGGACGAAAGGACATTTATTCGCCGCGAAATCTGAACCGTACGATTCTCCCACTACAAAAGGGGCAAATCTGTAACTTCATTGATTCGTCTTCTTCGAGTTTATATAGGAGATTGATTTGGCGAGCTTTAGAGAGAGAAGCAGTGATTGTTGAGAGAGAGAGAGAGAAGCAGAGATGGCTAGTGGAATCGCTCGTGGACGTTTGGCTGAGGAGAGGAAATCGTGGAGGAAGAATCATCCTCATGTTCGTGTTTTTCTTCACCAAATTTCAAATTTTGATACTTTGGGCATGGTTTATGGTTATCTGATTGTGTTTGTTGATTGTGAAATTAGGGTTTCGTGGCGAAGCCGGAGACAGGGCCTGATGGGACTGTGAATCTAATGGTGTGGCATTGCACTATTCCTGGTAAAGCCGGTGTAAGTGTACAAACAGCTATGACAAACATGAAATTAGGGTTATCATCTTCTAATTAGTAGTAGAAACACTATAAACTAATCTTGAAATTAGGGTTCATGGGTTTTCTTAGTATCTCTGGTTTGTACTGTTTAAGTCAGTGTTGTTCATTTTCTGATGCTTCAAGTCTTTAAAGTATGAAGCTTTCACCAAGTTCTGCTGTGAACCTTAGCTTATATGGTTTGTTTTAATATAGAACAACTGAAAGACTGTTTTTTTTTTTGTATATGCTTAGTAGAAAGTGTTTTTTTTTATCATTACTTTTGATGTTCTAAACTTGTGTATAAAAATGTGTTCGTGAAGATGTCATAGAATTTGAACTCCGCTGCTTTGTACCTTAGCGTCTGGGCCTGGTTCATCGCTAATCATTCATTTAGTATTATGCATAGCTCAGCTAAGTTCTTCCCTTTCTTCTGTGTGATTCACGTTTGTTTCTCTTATATGGTTTGTTCCTTTTCTGAAACATATAACAACGGAACTTTATATTTTTTTAAGTGCTTATTACGAAAAGATTGCTTATCTTTACTTGTCATGTTCTGAACTGGTGCCTAAAGATGTCACAGATTTTGAACTCTGCTGTGTATCTTACTTGACTTTCTAAACCTGGTTCATTGCTAATCATTCTTTTAGTATTGTACAATAGACTTTGCGAAGGTGGATTCTTCCCGTTATTGTTAGTGAATGTTATTGGAAAGAGTAGCTGTCATCTCACTGTTTACTTGTGATGTTCTGAATTTCGTGCTTATAATTTTTGGTCTAGAAACTGACATTGAATCTGAACTCTGCTGTCACGTTCTTGATTTTGAGACATTGATTGTCTTTTTCGATATCTGCGGCATGGTTGATAAGAGCAACTGCTAGTTTCATTCTTGAACCATCTAATTCATAGTGAATTTACTTTGACACTGCAGACTGATTGGGAAGGTGGATTCTTTCCCTTAACGATGCACTTCAGCGAGGACTATCCGAGCAAGCCTCCCAAATGCAAATTCCCACCAGGCTTTTTCCACCCTAATGTCTATCCTTCCGGAACAGTCTGTCTCTCCATCCTTAACGAAGATTCTGTAAGTACTCTGTTGGTTCTTTTGTTGCATTTCTCCATGACCAAATCATCATCCTCAAGTTCTCTGTTGATAATGGTTATGTTGATAGGGATGGAGACCAGCCATCACAGTGAAGCAGATTCTTGTCGGTATTCAGGATTTACTTGACACGCCTAATCCCGCTGACCCTGCACAGACTGATGGTTATCATCTCTTCATTCAGGTACACTCTCTCATTGTAACATAGTTTCTGAAAGATAGGAACCAAGTGATTGCAAACTTTATTCTGATGAGATTCAATTTTGATGAAAAAAATATGCAGGATGTAGTTGAGTACAAGAGAAGGGTTAAGCTGCAGTCCAAGCAGTATCCTCCCATTGTCTAGAAACCTTCGAAGGGAACACCAAATCTGATGACAAACCTTTGAATGTTTTATTGTCTTTGTATCGTTGTGATTGTGTTTTAAATGTCATCGGGTGAATGAAAACTACTCATTTTGCCACCTTTGAGACACTACTAGAATCTCTATTATTTTTCGGAAAAAGAAAGAATCTATCTTTTTTTCTTTCTATTAACTGTTAATATTCTTGGTACTGATTCAGTTGGTGTTTGCTTCGATATATTATACATTAATTATGTTTTCTGGTCCATTTCTAACCAAGCTCAACCAGAATTTATTCAACTATGAATTTTAAGTGATTTGTATTATAATGATATTTACTCTTTGTCATTTCATAAAACATTTAGAAATTCATTATTATTGAACAAAATTTAAGTTAAATTTTTTAGAATGTTTTAATTATTTCTAGAATGTTTGAGAGTAATTTGTTAGCTATACAAAAAAAAAAAATTCATTTTTCATAGTATTATATGAGATTCTAGAGTGGTTTAATAAAAATCACGGTAAATTCTCTAATTCAATTACAATCATCAAAATATTTATTAAAAATCAAATCATTTCAGATTTCATATTCAATATACCTCCCAAATCACTTCAAAGGAAAACTACTTCTAACACTTACAAGTTAAATCTATTTGTATTTGCACATTAAAGGCCTCTCTCTTCTCTATACAAAGATGTCTGAAGTATATGACCAAAAAAATTGTCTGAAGTAAATTACGTGCTTACAAGTGCTTAATTGTGCTTACAAGTGTTTTTAATTGTTCTCTGAAACTCTTAGATAAATTAGCCAAAATCAGGGTTGAGATAATCAGATCGAAAATCAATGCTACGGAAATACAAAAAGCCAAAGAATATTAAAAGACTAATATGCAAGTCTTATTCAACGTAACAATGCTACTGCACACATATTGTGTTGATTATCAAAACTATGGTCTCTTAAATAATATTATCATCAGCTGATTAATCTCTAGGAACCTGACTACCGGCTTAAAAAAATTTGGTTTCGTTCTTTCATCAGAAATATGATTTTGGGGGAGAGGGGGGGGGGGAATAACATCCTATAAAATCATGAGAAATTGTCAAAAATACCATTTTACTTGTATCACTTTTCATTTTTACTTTAACCACTTTTACACTTATTTTTTAAGAGAAAAATACACTTATAATTCTTGAGTTAATTAATCTAAAATTTAAGGTTTAGAGTTAAGAGGTGGTGTAAGGTGGTGATAGGGTTTAGGAATGTAAAATTTAGGATTCTAATTAATTTTAAAAAAATTTACCACTTAAAAAGTGGTATTTTTGAAAATGTCACTTTAATGAAGATAAAAATAAAAAATAGTACAAGGAAAGTGATATTTTTGAAAATTTCCCTAAAGTAATCAATGAAATGATTGACTCTTATAGTAAAATTATAAGTAAATGATATCAAAGTCATCAGAAGATGATCCATAGTTCTTCCTTGATATCATCAGAAGATGATGCACTACTGTACTGCACCTTGTGAAATATACAATGATATTAATTAGATCACTCTAAAATTTCTTCTAAAAATAAAACTATGTGATTTAGTTTTTCATGTTCTTAAACTATAAACTTCATTAAAACCACTCTAACATTGTTTTTTTTTTCAAATCAATTATTTAAAATATTTTAGTAACAGTAAATTTCAAAATACATTTTACAATCACAATTTTACTTAGCAATAACTTTTTTTTGAAGGAAATAATTCATATTTAATAAAATTTGTCCTCTTTTAACTTTTTGATTTTGCCAAACATTTTGTTCATATCAAAGAACTTTGATGTCATATCTCAAATTATTAAGTCATTTCCATATAAGAATTTTGACTAATTCTTCTTTGTCTCCCTCAGTTATATATATTTATTGTAAACGATACGATATTGATCTCGTATCAATCACACTTCGATTCAATATATTCTATGCACTTTGTTTTAGGAATTTCCTTTTTCATATAAAAACACATCACCTAAACGTTGTTTGATAATTAATTTGTCATGTGTCATTAGATTTTGAAAAAAAATGTCACATGACATACTAATAACGAAGATATAGCTTAAAGATAATTGTAACATGAACATTTATAATTAATGTTGATTTATATTTTTAGTAAGTTTTTTAAAATATGATAATAAATCATAAATTATCATTAATACAACTATAAATAATACAACAGTAAAAAATATAATAATATCTTACAATTATTTAATTTAATTTTTGTAGTTATATAATTTTCATTACTAAAACAATTCTTAAAAATTTATGCAATTTTCTAAAAAAGTTGTAATTTTTTTAATCTCAATACCATTAGTTTCTTTATAATATCTAAAAATCTAGAAATATAATTTAGTTTTACGTTTTGATTATTATATACCTAACAAAATTTTCTCTTAATTTATTAGAATTTGATTTAATATATTTTGATCAAAATAAATAGATCAAAAATATTTTCAAAATTATAATTTTAAAATTATACATATATTATTAAATAAAATTTTATAAAAATATTTTATTATCTTATTTATTACAAATAAGTAAATAAAAATAAAAATTACATGTTGTAAGCAAATAACAAAATCTAAAACTTAACACAATTTTACTTTATATATAATTTAAATTTAAAATTTTATTTTTGCACATTGTATAGAAAAATACATAGTGTAATGTAAATAGTAAATACAAGAAACATATTTTCCTTGACTTGAGACTTGAGGTTGAGAAGGTAAAGCCATATATAGCAGTTGTAATGATCAACGAGTACATAGAATATATTGTATTGAAGTGTGATTGATATGAGATCAATATCATATCGCTTACATTGATTAATTAGAATATCTACTATCTATAAATAGAATTGGTCAAAGATTTTTCTTCCACTTACATATCTTTTGAAATATGAATCTTTATAACAAAACTTAATTGGTTGAAAGAAAAAAAAACAAAATCAATGTTTAAGTCATTTCCCTATAAGAAATTTGACTAATTTCATATGTTTGTATATTTAAGGATACATAGGCTTCCTTTTGTTTTCTAACATTTTTCACATCCACACTACATACTCTTTTTAAAAAATCATTCCAATTTCCGACCATATGGCTCTATCAAAATTTCAACTTGCAGTCCTTCTCATCTCATGTTTCCTCCTATCTACTGCCCAATCACAATGTAAATATTTTATATATAATTCTTCTCAATCTCAATCTCTCGTTTTGTCATAAATTACAGTTTTGATTTTGACTTTTTGATAACATATATTCATATATATCTTGTATAAAGCTAAATATCACTCACATATTTTCGTAGAAAATTAAAGTAAACTAATGATCACTACTGACTTTTCCTTCTTATTAAAGACATTCCCCCAGGAACGTGCCACCCCCGAGGTCCGTGCATCTCCCAGGGCACCTGCAAAGTTGATTGTGAAACGTGGGCTTTCCCAAAAACGGCTGAAGGACGATGTGCGAAAGATCCTAAAGGCACTGGAGATATTTGTTGTTGTTATTATTAATTCTGCTGAAAATCTTATATAATAATATATTATCAATAAAACACATGCTTATGCAAACTACAGTTTGTGGGTTTATATGACTACACAAGTTCATTTATTTAAAAAGCTATGTCAAACAAAAAAATAATTATTCAAAAAGTGATTTTCAATCTCATTAAACTGATAACAAATTTAAAATTCTAATTTTAAATCGCTTCATTTCAACCACATTGGCCTAACCAACAACAATTTTATATCACACTGAACAAATTCTCTTGAGAGAGCTCACGCGCATTGAGAACTTTATATTATAACGATTTGACAATGTATGATTTGTGAAATTTATTCAAATTAATTAAAAGTATAAAGTACACGAAAGGTATTCTACAAGACACGTTTATACAGATTGAAGTTATGTCAGAAATAAAAATAGAATAAAACCAATCGCCACCTGATAAAAGTTTCTTGGAACTATTTTTTGAACATTATGAATAATGTATTCATATGTCAAAAATGAGTTTTAATTGAATGAGAAATAGAGGTTTAATGTGTGTAATTTAAGAAATTTATACAAAGTAGCAAATACACACATTAGATATTTGATTGAATTTACGTTTTCATTTTGTTAGTTGGACTATATGTTCATTAACATAATTTTATAAATCAAGTATATGTTGATCTTTTTATTGATAAAATATAAAAAAGAAATCCATTTGAAAGTATATTATTTTGTTTGATTTGGTCAAACAATAATAAGTTTACTTTTTAATTTTTTAGTCAAAATGTGGAATAAATTTACATAATAATTGACAAGAATTAAACTCTCTATTAGTGCACCATGAAAATGAAACTTTGTGTTTCTCATTATTTTTCTATAAAAAAGTTTGTTAGCATTATAGGAAAAGACATCCAAGAGATTCAACAACAAAAGTTTACTCTCTCCCACTTAGAATAATTATGCTAGTGTCTTTTATTTTATTTTGTGTCTGAGAGTACCCAACAAAAATAGGTTCGTTAGCTTCTATTCTGAATGATGCGGAATAGTCAAAGTGTGGTTGTATCCTGGGATTCTGATTACATAAACACCGTCACACTACGGGCAATTTAAGAATTAAGGAAAGAGTCTCGCATCCATACGAAATCATTCTTGTTCATCATATTTTGGTATCAAATATTGTATGTTTTATTTCTATTTTTATCATTATATAAACAAATTATTCAGTTTGTCATATCGTAGAAATCATGGTCCTACAATCTTAATTCTTAAATTTTCGTTATTATACTAACGAAAAACTGATAATTTGTTTAGTGTTTTTGTCATGAAAACAGGACTCGAGAATTCACGATGATGAAAAATTAGCTCATTTCCATTAGATTATTCTCAGTTATGAATTTTTTTATGAGATAAATATTTAATTCATTTCTGGTTATTAATAACATTGATATTTTGTTAAAAAATAATGAGAAGCACAAAGTTTCATTTTCAACAAAGAAATGAAACCTTCATGGTGTACTAATGGAGAGTTTAATTCTTGTCAATTATTATGTGAATTTATTCTACATTTTGACCAAGAAATTAAAGAGTAAACTTATTATTGTTTGACCAAACCAAACAAAATAATATACTTTCAAATGAATTTCTTTTTTCTATTTTATTAATATAAAAGATCAACATATATTTAGTTTATAAGATTATGTTAATGAACATGTAGCCCAACTAACAAATCAAAACCTAAATTCAATCAAATATCCAATGTGTGTATTTGTTACTTTGTACAAATTTCTCAAATCACACATATTGAACCTTCATTTCTCATACAAATAAAACTCATTTCTTGACATATAAATACACTATTCATAATGCTCAAAAAAATAGTTTCAACAAAGTTATCAACACAAAGATGCATGTGAATATTCCACTACGTCTTACCGTATACAACAACAATCATTCTGGAGCTTTACTCTCGTATATCAAAATCTCGTTTTACAAACATGATGAGAAACATCAAAATTAGTAGATGCTTACGAAAATCTAACAAGAAATCGACTATAATTTGGGTAACAAAAGATAAGATGATATCATCTCAGTAACACCGTTAGTAACATGAAATTAACAAATGCTACTGTAACAATTCACCTTGTGGGATCCAAGCTGACTTTGCACAACATCGACCATAACCCTTCACCCTCACCTATAATCCTAAACTCTCTCCAAGTAGGTTATTGATGTGCTTGACATTTCTCGAATCTGAGACTTCGCCATTTACAATCTTCCCATATGACAAGTTATCACAAATTGATTAGTAGATCTTCAAACAAGTTTTGTTTTTGTTTGTAATATTTATTTTTTTTAATATTTTTTCTTTGAAACCACTCATATTATTTTATCAAAATCACGTTACTTTTTTTAATCAAAATCACACTATTTTCTATTAAAATCGGTCTTATCTTGCATACCGCATGAACCGTAATTGCACCGCACCTAAAAAAATACAGTTCGGACCCAATTTAAAAAATATGCATTTTTAATTTAAGAAGTTTTGGGTCGAAGCCCATAATCTCATGGGCCAAGAACAAGAGCCAATTGTTTAATCCTCTTTCCGCAAGTTGTAAGATTCGAACCTGAAACCCCCACCCTTAGGGAGGAAGGGTTTACTATTAGAGCTACCAACTTCGGGTTAAAAATATGCATTTTGTAAGCACTTTAAATTTTCTGATCAGTCTTTGTCTATTTTGCTCATTGATAACGACTTGAGCATATTTTAGATTCCATTTGACATCTAACATTCAAATATATAAAAACAAAAAAGGTGCCGTATACTTAACCATATCTTCTATATATACGAACATAATGTAAATATGTGAATGTGTATAACATTTTGTATTAGACGTATGTATTCTGGTTGGTTAAAGAACGGGCTACAAACTCTACACACCAAGATCTCAACTCTAAAAGAAGCAATGGACGTTGGGAGAGTATCTAACGTTGCCAAATTGGAAATGCCAAAAATGATGATGGTACGTACCTTCCTCTTTGATTGAGAATTTACCACTAGGTCCACTACACCAAACCTTACGCACCAAGAAGTGATGAAATCGATTTTAAATTGTAAAACCATTTTCCAAAATTTACGATATTTGTTTTCTTAACTTTTCTTTTTGTTATCATCGTGAATGTTTGATTATCAATCTGACATTTTTCTTAACAGTTAACTTAATCTTTTAAAATTAACAAATCAAAATACATAAAGCTTCTATTCTTCAATTGTTTTTTACCTTAGAAAAAGAAATTCAAAAAGCTTTCATTCTTCGATATACACTCTGCTCATTGTTCGTGAAAGTCAGAAAGCTGATATAGCCGCATTCATGGCATTAACTACTACTGATAATAATATACGACTCATCCGTGATTTTATTTTCAATTTATTTATTTGAACAATAATAAAAAAGAGTGGTCAGAGACAGCATGCTGGTCCTGCATAAGAATAAATCAAACCTACCAATTAGATTAAATATAGGGCAAATTTCCTAAATAACCCTTTTTGAAGTTTTTGTCACAAAAATAAAAATGACAAATCTAGCTTTTTTTTTTTTTTCAAATTTTTTTTTTTTTTTTTTCAATTTTAAACCTCACCCCCAAAACCCCACCCCATAACTCTAAACCCTAAGTCTAGATTAGTTAACCCAAAGGTTAACAAAATGATTCAATAACAAAAATGACCTTAAAGATCTTAACTTTGTTAAATAATAATGTATTAATCATTTTGTTAACCCTTGGGTTAACTAATCTATACTTAGGGTTTAGAGTTATGGGGTGGGGTTTTGGGGGTGAGGTTTAAAATTGAAAAAAAATAAAATAATGTATTAATCATTTTGTTAACCCTTGGGTTAAGATTTATCACAAAAATAACATTCAATAATAAAAATGACCAAATTAATAATTTTTTATTTTTAATTTTTTTTTTTCAATTTTAAATCTTATCCCCAAAACTTCATCCTCCGTAACTCTAAACCCTAAGTCTAGATTAGTTAACCGAAGGGGTATAAATGTATATTTATACTTTTTAATAAAAATTATTTTGATCATTTTTCCTTAAAGATTATTTTTGTGATAAAGTTTTTTTTATGTCTATCTTAAACACGTATTTCTCTATAAGTTATGTATTAAAAATTATAATCATGGGTTAAGCCCAAAAGGCCCAACTAATATCCATTGGGATCCCGCAGAAACATAATTGTTTCTTGGGTTAAAAACCGTACCGTACCGTACGATAACCAGAACTGGTTAAAAAGCTCTCTCGCTCTCTATCAAACAGTGTCTTCTTTAATTTAACAGACGCACTCCACTAGCTAACGTCCTACTTAAATTAGCTACGGAGTAAATCTTTCTTCTTCTTTTATCTCTCAGACAAGACAGAGACAGAGAAAGAGAGTCTCTCTTACAATACAAACAACACCTTCTTCTGGAAAGCTCTGCAAGAATGGAAGATATATGATTGCTTATTGATGCACCTTCCTCGCCGCGATATATGATTGCTTATTGATAAAGGTCAAACCTTTATCCACTCAAGCCTCTCGCTCCTCTTCTTCTGAGATTGTGGGTTTTGGCGTGAGCTTCCGTTTATGGATCTAAGTGGAGGATTTGGAGCTAGATCCGGCGGCGGTGGGGCGACCCGGGAAGCCACAGATGAGTTTCGGCAACTACCTCCGGAGAACGCCGGTGGGTTCACGGCGTTGCTTGAGCTTCCGCCTACACAAGCCGTAAAGCTTCTCCATTTCACTGATGCGCCGTCTTCTTCTCAAGCGGTTCACTCTTTTGGGACATTGACTTTTCCTTCTAACTCAGTCCTCATGGAGCGAGCAGCTCGTTTCTCGGTGGTTGCCGCTGAGCAGCAGCAAATCGGCAATCTCTCCGGTGAGACCACTACTAGCTCTAGCGTCAAAACCGAGCCTGCTGAGACCAATTCATCTCAAGCGGTGGAGAAGCAGAACAATCGATCTAGAAAGAGGAAAGATTCCGACAAGAAGGTGAGCGTGAGACACAAGTTTGGTTTTCTTACATTCGAATTTCCAGACAGTGATTGATTCATGTCTCTAACATGTCTAGGCTAAAAGCTCGAAGAAGAAGAAGCAAAGCTCTGAAGAGAACGAGGAGCTTCCATATGTTCATGTTAGAGCTCGCCGTGGTCAAGCAACAGATAGCCATAGCTTAGCAGAACGAGTAACTTTGCATCTCTCACAAAGCTTTGATCTTAATCAGCTAATTAATCACTAATTCATCACTAAACATTGTATTATAGGCAAGAAGAGAGAAGATTAATTCACGAATGAAGCTATTACAAGAACTGGTCCCAGGTTGTGATAAGGTTTGTCTCTCAGATATTGACGTGTAATCATTGTCCTAATTAATCATTAATAGATTCACCCTAAAAGTTAGAATATACTATTATATAGGTTTTTATGAAGGAAAAGTTGTTTCTAGTGTGCCTTAAGGTTAGAACTCCACTTTATTATTTAAGTATCTCAATGGGTACACACTTATAGTTTTAAGGTTAAAACTAGTCACAGGGACGTGATTGGAGATGGCTTCTATCGAGTTCTTTTTTCCTCTTCTCAAAGTGTGTTCACTGAGCTTGATGTATTAGTCTACGTTCATGAAGAGAATGACTTTAGGAAGTGGGGATGCTAGCTGTAATGTGCCATTAAGGTTTTGGGATTAGGGGACAGGTTTTGGTGGGTCAAAGTGTGTTTTTGGGGTCCATCTTTTGATGATAAGTGGGAAGAAAAAGTTGCAATTCTTTAACAAGTTAGGTATCTATCAAGGAAAATATAGACAATGACTCTTCGAAGATTCTTTTACAAAAAATTGATATTGCTTTGAGTCCCACACATACCTAATTAGTTGGAAACATGGATGTGACACTCCCCAGGACAACTAGTTTTATCAATTCATCGCTGATGTTTGAAGCTATCAGCAATTATTGGTGAGATAGATGGAGATGATGATAAGAAAACATCAATGTTTGGTAAAAAATGTTTTCATTGGTGAGCTGTGAGGACTTGATTGATTGTTCCATGAACCACTAGAGTACTGATGATTACTCTTTGTGATTGGAGATGCCATTTATGTTTAGGTGTCATTCTCTTGCCTGTTTCTTTTACTGTATATTTTGTAATCTTGGTGTATTCTTCTCTTTGAAATATTAAAATAATTATAACAATTAGGTAGCTGCTTAGGAAGTAACTCTTGCTGGTTGTGTGAAACCAAGTGTGTACTTACCAGAAAGTCTTTGACCTGCAGATTCAAGGTACAGCCTTGGTGCTTGATGAAATCATTAACCATGTACAGTCTTTACAGCGTCAAGTGGAGGTGAGACTTTCCGTGGTCCATTTTTGTTCTTTATACCTATGTATATATTGTACAATAGCCTTTAAAGACACAGCCAAAATGTCAACTCAAACCGGTTGTAAATGAATAGAACTGTGTGTCACAGTTTCTTGTCTTTTTCCACAGATGCTATCAATGAGACTTGCTGCAGTAAACCCCAGAATGGACTTCAATCTAGACACCATATTGGCTTCAGAAGTAAGTATCTTCTAATCTCACACAATACTTAAAGCCATTTTAATTACTCTGCTACAGAAAGTGAAAAGGAAACCCATGAGCATGTGTGTTCTCATTTGAGTAAACCTTAGGAAACTATACCTCGTTGAGTAACTTGTAGTTTATATCACAAAGGTAAACACTTTTGGTTATTTGCTGATATAAACATTAACTAGGACCATTTTAAAGCAATGCGTAGGAAGATAGATCAACGTCTAGTTTATGAAGAAAGATCAGGGAAAATAAATGCACAACACATACCCACGCACTCTGTGAAATTACAGTACACACAAACAGCTTAATGGGTCAGAACTCGGACCACCTTTGTTCTGTAAACCTTTCTGTGTCTTCTGTGACTTGTGGGATGTGTATATATTGATGAGCTTTGATGATTTAAAAGATTTTATTTTGTATGTGGGTCTCCTCTGACATCTTGTTTCAAAGTTTTTCCTTTTCACCTATCTAATCTCATTATCACCTGTGGATTCTATCTAAAGTTAATAAATGATCTCTCTCTCTCTCTCTCTTTCTTCTTACAGCTTGTACATACCAATAAATAGCTAGGGTCCCTCTCATTAAGCCTTGTTCTTTTTAGGATAATAATAACACAGCAACAACAGTTTACTTCTTTGACTGGATTATGATCTCTATGAATGAATGATTCCTGAGCTGATATCTTTTCCGGTTTTGGCTCCTTTATTTCTTTCATAGAACGGTTCTTTAATGGATGGGAGCTTCAACGGTACAGCAATGCAGCTTGCTTGGCCTCATCAAGTGGTTGAGACAGAACAGTCCTATCATTACCACGGGCAACTGCAACAACTACAACCGCAACAGTGGCCTTTCGATGGCTTGAACCAGCCCGCTTGGGGAAGAGAAGAGAATCAAGATCATGGCAATGACCACAACAGTTTGATGGTGGACTCTGCTAATTTGCAGCCAAATCAGGTTAAAATGGAGTTGTAAGTTAGGGGAAATTAGATTATGAATGTGTATATCTATATCGTGTAAGCTTGTCCCTATAATTGTAAATGTATAATAATTAGATATCCCTTAAGAAGGTATCAGTCATTTGATTCAGAGAGACAAAACTTGAATATGATTATTTCTCACTTAGAATATGTCTGTGCTACTGCTCAATTAGTAGAATACATTATACATTCAATACGTTCTTTGCTTAGGCATTCAATATTCAAAAGCGTCCCACCATCCACAATGAACTAACAATTGTCTTCGTTACCAAGAGGACACGTCTTGGTGACAAATGGGATGTGTTGATCCATTGAAGCAAGAAGTTAAGGCCTTGTCAACTTCAAACGCCATCCCAATCAAGGTGTCAGAAGCTGCAAGCAATTCTGTAAGTCGTGTTAGAGATGCCTATTTGTCAGTCATTTGAATCTCTAGTGACCTAACATTAAGGATAGGCTTCTTTCAAATATCAAACTCCTACATTCTGCACATACCAAAAAACAGGCCAGAGCTGCACCACTTTGATTCCTTTGGATTCTAGAAGTCACCAGTTACTAACCTGTAGTTCCTTTACCAAGTGATCTTCACAAACATTGCATTTGTCAAATAAACGTTCATTGCTTGAACAGAAAGTCTACAGAAGAATTGCAGAAGCGTTCAATGCGCCTCGGACCTTTTCTTTTACATGTTCAACTTCATGTTTATGCAGGATTACATGAACTATAGAAAGTAAAAGTACCTCAGGCTTTGCTCATACATGGTTAGGATTTTCAGCATGTAGGATATTTTTTTTTGTTCGTGAGGCTTCATGTGCACAATTGTAAGCCTTACATGGTTGCATGATCGATATTTTTGTCATTCTTTCCCGGCACCAGAGCTGGAGGACTTGGTATCAACTTGACGGCCGCAAACACTGTCGTTTTCTATGACTCATTGTTATCCCATCTTGGGTTGAGAAGCTATGGACATAGCTAATCGTCTTAGAGAGTTTTTAGGCTCTTGGAGTTCATTAGATAGGTTTCAAAATGAGAATATGGCCAAGTTTTCTGATATTATTCTTACTATGTTTTTGCAAAATTTGTTGACACACAACCTAGGAGTTTGCAACATCGAAAACATAAATCTGCAAAATCTCAAGCACCAGCTATATAGATTGTATATGTACTAAAATATATTCTATCCGTTTCAAATTATATGATGTTTTAGAAAGTTTATGTAGTTTTAAAATATAAGATGTTTTGAAGTTTTTATATTAATTTTAATTTTATTAGAAATTGTTCAACCAACTAAATTTTATAATTTTTTATAATTGTTTAGATCCTTTTAAAATTATATTTTTAAAAATGATTTAACTTTTTTTTATTAATGTTGGTGCATTAAACCAAACGGAGGAAGAATCAAACAAGTGCATCAGCATCAACGTCTCAATGCCACTTCCTCTCTTTTCCATCGACCCGGGCAATGTCATCATACGTTATGTGCATTAAATTTGAGATACGAGATTAACTCTATTTTCTTAACTACAACCATTTCTAATCTATATTTATTTTTAATAATATCATTTTCATAATAAAAATATATAACATTTATTTATTATGTAAAAATACATGTACATTTGAACAAAGATTTATTTCTATTTTAAAGTTTTCTTACTGAAGAAAAAAAAAAGAAATATGTGAGAGATACTATAAAAGAAACAGAAAAAAAGAAACGGTACACAGGTAATAACTCATCTTTATTTTTGACTTAAATATTATCATAGAGGAAAATAATTTTATTTTATTTCTTACTTTGAAATAGAGAATACGACATCAACTCTATAAATCAATATCCAATAAATTAAAGTAAGTTAATAAATTTATCAATCATAAGTTAAGGTAACTCAAAATATAGCATAATAAGATAATGATATGATAGTATTTTAAACTCTTACTAAGATATATGATCTCATTAAATCATAAATTAATAGCTATTATATACAGAACTTAAATACACATGAATAAAATTAGGTAAATGGACCCACTGACACAAATGGTCTATAGTAGACAAATCAAAGATTGTTTAGTTGTTCAGATCTTTCTCGTAATCACCCAATGAAGATAACCCATAATTCTTTAGCCAATTGAAGAGAATCCTTATATAAATCAAGATCTCAAACCAAAGCCAAAAATTTACGATTTTAAAGTATTTTTTCTATCTCAAATATTTTTCTATGTTTTGAAGTTATGTGTTTGGGTCATGCCTTCTCTTTTCGATTTCTCTTTTTTTTTTGTTTGTAGGTGACGGTAAAACCAAGATCCAAATCAACATTAAGTATCAGATCAATTCAAATCCTTACTCATTTCAGTTTTGAATCAAGAGAAATCTACTTCTTTTGCTATAGATATGCTCAGATTAACACGTTATATCTAACAAATGTAAAAAATCGGACTTGCTTAGAACTATCAGATCTATCAGACAGATATGTTATATATATAAGAAGTTTGTTTGACTACATATTGGTTACGTTCACGTTGATGTAGTATGTGGGTGATGTAAAGCATAAATATAAGGTTAAATTCTCTGTTATCGACCTTATTATTTGTGTTGTTGCTTGTTTTACGATAACTTGTTTAGCTGTTAATTTGAGCATCAAACTTATATCTGCATTAACATGAAAAGACCTAGTGTTCTAATATTCAATATCTCACTACTATTTAAGAGAGATGTAGAAGTGAGGTTGTACTAATTAGGTACAAAGATAATAATATTTATCTCATCTTTATTTTTGACATAAATGCTATCATAGAGAAGAATAGTCTTCGTATTTTCAAAAAAAAGAAGAGAAAAGTAATTTTCAACTTCTTTTTTTTTTTTTTTACTTTGGAATAGAGAATATAATATAAACTATCAATCAATATCCGACAAATTAATAAAAATGATAGATTAATAAATATGTTAATCCTAAGTTAAGGTAATTCAAATTATGTCATAATAAGATAATGATATGATATTATTTTAGAAAGTTCTTAGGTAGATGTATGATCTCATTAAATCATAAAATTAATAACTATTATTCATAGAACTTACATAATATTTATATAAACATAAATAAAATATTGCATTGTTTGTTATTTCTTGAAAATAAAATCCATATGTATTTTTTTTCATTTCAAGTTTGGTATTATTTTCTCAATTATATATTAAATATTTATATTTTAAAATATTTAAATTTGATAGATCAAAAAACAAATAATCAGAAAAACTAAAATCAAATCTACAAATTTTAATCAAAATATAATACAGTAAAAGCAGATATTCATCTTATTTAAATAAAAATATCTTAAAATATGAATCTAAAGAAGGAAATTTTTTCCAAACATGATGGTCTTGACATTATTGACTTATAAGTTTTTACTATTTTTAGTCTATGTTTAGATGAATGCTAATTTTCTATTTTAGTCAATTTTTTTGTTTATTAAATGGTCCTTTTAGTTATGATGATGACTATAACGTATGTATTTTTGTTAACTATAACTTTATTGAAAAATATTCATATATGCTTTCCTATAGAATTTTGTGTTTTGCTCCAAGATGGGATTGATTTAATTTTATAAAAATCTTCCTATATGGTTTCGTATAGAATTTTGTGTTGATCCAAGATGGTATTGATTTAATTAAATAGTGTTATAATTTTATAAAAATCTTGCAAATTACAAAATGAGTTGATTTGGATTTGGAGAGAAGGATTGAGAAACTTGAAGAAGAGCTAAGAGAAGCTACAGCTCTCAAGATCTAGCTCTGTTCGGTTGCACTAGACCACTCAAACCAGCTCATAATCAGTCCCCTACTCAGCGAATTTCAAGACTCTATATCCATGCCTGTAAACATCCGAGTCAAGGAGAGTGAGGAAAGGTTGCTAGAAACACAGTATCTGGTCTCATTTTAGTTGCTAAATCTTGATTTACCAGCTTTTTTTTTGTTCTTATGTTAGAGGTTGACGTTGTGGTTATTCAACAATGTTGTGTTGAGTTAGATCATTTCGCAGTCGTTTAGTACATGATTCAGATTGTGTTATGTGTTCACTTTACATGAGAAGATACTAAAGTTTCTTGAATGTTACACCCTCTCACTTGTAGATTGGTCTACATGCATCGCTGTAATGTTCGAAATGAACACTACAGACTTTGTAGAGGAAGATAATCTCATAGAAAGCGAGAACTTCAATTTGTTAGACCAACTTAACGATCTACTAATGCTCCCAAAGACATGCTTGTGGACTTTATCCTTTAGAAAAGAGTTTTTTTTAATCTCTATTAGTCCTAAGTTCTCTCTCTCTCTCTCTCTCTCTCTCTCTCTCTCTCTCTCTCTCTCTCTCTCTCTCTCTCTCTCTCTCCCTCTCTCTCTCTCTCTCCCTCTCTCCCTCTCTCTCTCTCTCTCTCTCTCTTCTCTCTCTCTCTCTCTCTCTCTCTCTCTCTCTCTCCCTCTCTCTCTCCCTCTCTCCCTCTCTCCCTCTCTCCCTCTCTCTCTCTCTCTCTCTCTCTCTCTCTCTCTCTCTCTCTCTCTCTCTCTCTCTCTCTCTCTCTCTCCCCTCTCTCCCTCTCTCTCTCTCTCTCTCTCTCTCTCCCTCTCTCTCTCTCTCTCTCTCTCTCCCTCTCCCTCTCTCTCTCCCCCTCTCTCTCTCTCTCCCTCTCTCTCTCTCTCTCTCTCTCTCTCTCTTCCTCTCTCCCCCTCTCTCCCTCTCTCCCTTGTTGACATGAAGAAAATATGAGAAGTTAGGCAAGCACTATCAAGCACTCAAATGCAAGTGGAGAAGTTAGGCAAGCACTATCAAGCACTCAAATGCAAGTGGAAAAGTTAGGTAAGCACTATCAAGCACTAAATTTCCACTCAACTCCACTCACCTTGCCACTCAACTCCACTTACCTTTGTTTATTTATTTTTCTCTCTTGTTGCTTATACCTTTCAATGTCTATAAATTAACCTTGTTTGTAACACATTTTGTATAAGGAAAAACAATCTTTCTCTCTTCTCATTCTCTTGTCACAAACTCTCTTATCTCTCATTCTCTCACGGTTTCTTCTTGCCTTCTCTTTTGTTTTTTGTGTACTTCATCAGGGTTATACCTCTAAGTTCTCATGATCTCACAAATTCTCATGGTATCAGAGCAACAAAAGCTCTTGAAACCTTTCTAACTCCGCAAAATCAAAACTCTGTTTCTAATTCTTGTTGTTCTTGCTGTCCGTGTGGTCTTTACCTAAAAAAAAAAAAAATCTTACCTCTGTTCCTAGTGAATCTTTGAGATGGAGTACAACAACAATCACAACAACAACCGCATCAGCATACCTGTGACTCTGAAGGGGATTAACTACCTCTTATGGGCCAGGATGGTGAAGATTGCCCTTGGAGGAAAGGGTTTGTGGAGTCATGTCTCAGCATAAGCAACTCCTAAACAAACCACCCAAGGAGAAGATGGAAAGAAGATTGTAGTAGCTGATGAAGACAAGTGGGCTCAGGAAGATCTCATGGTTCTCACAGTGCTTCTTAGCTCCCTAGAACCCGCCATCATGGAATCTTACTCCTACTGTGAGACTACCAGGCAGCTGTGGGATACACTCTACAAAGTGTATGGAAATACCTCCAACCTTACAAGGGTCTTTGAAGTAAAAGAACTATCAATGCACTCAACCAAGGAGATGTGGAGTTTCAGCCTCACTTTGGCAAGTTCAGGTCCCTTTGGGCAGAGATGGAACTGCTAAGACCACACACTACTGACCCTGCCACTCTTTTAACCAGGCGTGAGGAGGACAGAGTATTTGGACTACTGCTCACTCTTAACCCATCTTATGGGAACTTAATTAAGCACATCTTGAGAGCTGACAAGTTACCTGATTCTGGATGAAGTATGCGCTCAAATTCAGAAGGAAGAAGGCTCTGTGGGCTTGTTTGGAGATAAGGGAGACTTAAACATGGCACATCAAGCTAAAGAAGCATTAGCAAACAAGGCAACTTACAAACAAGATGAGAAGAAAGGACTGACATGTGACTACTGCAAGAAGAAGGGCCACCTGAAGGACAAGTGCTGGATACTCCATCCGCACCTCAAGCCCAACAAGTTCAGGGACAACCGTCCTCAATACCAAGATGCAAGGGCCAACCTCTCAGCTGATGGTGTTGAGCCAACAACACCAATCACCATGGGAATAAGCAACCTAAGTGTGGGAAGTGCAACTGCCTCCACATCAGGCTATGCCACGCCAAGAGCCAACTTAGATGAGACCATCAAGAAGTCTGACCTAACTGCTCTCATCAAAGCTCTCAAAGAATCTGGTATATCTAAATCCCTGGGTATATCTCTTAATACTTCTCATAATGCTAATAGCTCCATAAATGATTTTAAATCAGCAAAGCCCTTAGTTATAGACTCTGGTGCTTCTCATCACATGATAAGTGATTTAGGACTGATTAAGAACATAGAACCGGCTTTAGGAAATGTGATGATAGCAAATGGAGATAAAATTCCCAATAAAAGGGGTAGGTGAGCTTACTCTGTTTGAAAAAAAATCTAAAGCCTTTTATATGCCTACTTTTGCTCAAACTTGTTGTCTGTTAAGAAAGTAACTAATGATCTCAACTGTCAAGTTACTTTCACGCCTAACAGTGTATACTTTCAGGATATTGATTCTAGTAAGTTGCTTGGCAAAGGTGTTACCAAGGGAGACTTATACTTACTTGAGGACACAAGACCTGCCAACTGAATTATCTCTTGTTTTTCATTCTGTTTCTGAATTCCCTAAAGATGAATCTGGCATGCTAGACTAGGACATCCGCATTCTCGTGCTTTGAACATCATGTTGCCTAGTATTTTCTTTTAAAAATGATTGTGAGGCTTGCATCTTAGGAAAACATTGTAGAACTGTGTTTCCTAAATCAAAAACTCAATATAAAAATTGCTTTGATCTAATTCATTCTGATGTATGGACTGCTCCATGTGCATCTAGAGAACAACATAAATATTTTGTGACATTCATTGATGAAAAGTCTAAATACACATGGATCACTCTGTTGCAATCTAAGGATAGAGTGCTAGAAGCCTTTAAAATTTTCAGAACTATATTACTAACCATTTCAATGTTAAGATTAAAATTCTTAGATCAGATAATGGTGGTGAATATACTAGCACATCCTTCAAACAACATCTAGCCTCACATGGAATCATTCAACAAACCAGCTGTCCTTACACGCCTTCAACAAAATGGTGTGGCTGAAAGAAAGAATAGACACTTGATGGAAGTAGCAAGAAGTATGATGTTCCATACAAATGTACCTAAGCGGTTTTGGGGGGATGCAGTAATCACAGCCACCTACCTAATCAACCGCACACCTACAAGAGTTCTTCTTGATGCCACTCCATATGAGGTACTAAACAAATATAGACCATCCATTGATCATTTGCGTGTGTTTGGGTGTGTGTGCTTTGTTTTGATTCCAGGAGAACTAAGAAACAAACTAGAAGCAAAAATCACAAAGGCAATGTTCATCGGGTACTCTACACATCAAAAAGGGTACAAATGCTATGTACTAGAGACAAGGAGAGTCCTAGTATCCAGAGATGTTAAGTTCATGGAATCCAAGGCCTATTATGATGAGAAGAGCTGGGAAGAACTCAAAGATCTATCTCATTCTGCCTCTGACAGAGCTAACAACCTGAAGGTTCTTATGGAAAGACTCGGCATTAACTTGCAAAAAGAACCAGAGAAAGGTCGGGGCACTACTCCTCATGAGGAGATCATGGTCCATGAAACTGAAACCTCTCATCCTGACCATGAAGGGGGGGAATAATGATGATCAACCTGCGCAAGCTCAACCTGGAGAAAATGATCAACCTGCACAAGCTCAACCTGAAGAAAACTCAGCATTGTCTCATGATCAAGATGAGATGGAACAACCAGACACTGAAGCTCAAGAAGGAGAACCAAGCGGCAGTAATGAACCTGAGCAGACCCAAGTCCTAAGGAGAAGTACAAGGATCAAAAGACCATCAAGTCGTTACTACAATGCTCAAGCTGTGGCTCATCCAGTAAGTGGATTATGCTCCCTAGCTCACTATCCAGAAGAACATCAAGTCTTTATGAGTTCATTGGACCTGGAATGGATACCAAGAACATATGCAGAAGCTATGGAAGATGATGAATGGAGGAAATCGGTGGATGATGAAATGGGGGGCCATGGAGAGGAACAACACCTGGTACGAGACAGAACTTCCAAAAGGGAAGAAAGCCGTGACCAGCAGACTTTTACATACGGCATCAAGTACCTTGCAAATGGGAAGCCAGAAAGAAAGAAGACCAGACTGGTGGCAAGAGGATACACACAAGTGTATGGAGAAGACTATCTAGACACCTTTGCACCAGTGGCCAAGCTTCATACAATCCGGGATTCTCCTCTCATTGGCAGTGAACCTAGGAATGTGATCTTTGGCAAATGGATGTGAAGAATGCCTTCCTACAAGGTGAACTAGAAGATGAAGTGTATATGAGGACTACCTCCGGGGATGGAAGACATGGTGAAACCAGGGAATGTCCTAGACTCAGAAAGGTGATCTATGGCTTGAAGCAATCACCAAGAGCTTGGGTACCACAAGCTAAGCACTACATTGAATGGAAGAGGATTTGTGAAGTCTCGAAGGCGGATCACACACTCTTCACTTTCACCAGCAGCAAGGGGATTGTGGTAATTCTAGTCTATGTGGATGAACATCATCATCACTGGTAGTGACAAGGAGGGGATCAGTTCAACGAAGACATTCCTCAAGCTGCATTTGATATCAAAGATCTAGGGAGAACTAAAGTATTTCCTCGGCATTGAGATGTGCAGATCAAAAAGAGGGATTGTTTCATGTCTCAAAGAAAGTATACTTCTGGATATTCTAAAAGAGGCAGGAAATCTTGGAGGAAGACAAGCCAAGACACCACTTGAAGAAGGCTACAAGGTACTGCGAGAGGGGGAGTATGAAGATACTCCATTTGATGATTTCAAGCAGTATAGAAGGATGGTTGGAAAGCTGATATATCTAACTATCACCCGGCCAGATGTGTGCTTTGCAGTTAATCAAGTAAGCCAGCACATGCAAAATCCCCAAGGTTCATCACTGGAAGATGGTGGAGAGGATCCTAAGATACTTAAGAGAAGCTCCGCGGTCAAGGTGTATGGATGGCTTGCAACAAAACACGGAGGTTATAGGATATTGT
Source organism: Moricandia arvensis (assembly GCA_905132765.1). NCBI lineage: Eukaryota > Viridiplantae > Streptophyta > Magnoliopsida > Brassicales > Brassicaceae > Moricandia > Moricandia arvensis. The sequence continues at coordinate 31,798 of CAJHQP010007338.1, forward strand.
GATGCAGATTGGGCTGGAGACAGAGTTGACAGAAGATCAACTACCGGCTATTGTACTTTCATTGGAGGTAACTTGGTTACATGGAAAAGCAAGAAGCAGAAGGTAGTGTCTTGCTCGAGTGCTGAAGCAGAATACAGATCAATGAGGAAGCTAACCAGTGAGCTTATCTGGATAAAGGGCTTCTAGGCGACTTGGGGATTGAGATCACCACTCCCATAACCATGCATTGTGACAACCAAGCCGCAATACACATTGCTTCCAACTCAGTCTTCCATGAGAGGACAAAACCATATAGAAGTGGACTGCCACAAGGTGAGACAGGCAGTAGAGCAGCAAATAATCCTCCCATGCTACACAAGAAGTGAGGATCAGCTGGCTGACATCTTCACCAAAGCGGCCAGCAGCAAAGTTTGTGAGTCCATTCTTCCGAGACTAGGACTCATAAACCTTCCATGTCAATGATCCCCTCACCGTGGAGTGTTCTACTCTTTTTCCTTTGTTTGGTTTTTATCCCAAGTAGTTTTTCCAAGTAAAGGTTTTAATGGAGGGAATACTTCATGGCTTTCCAAGCTTGACACTCACTACTGTCAAGCTTGAGGGGAGTGTTGACATGAAGAAAATATGAGAAGTTAGGTAAGCACTATCAAGCACTCAAATGCAAGTGGAGAAGTTAGGCAAGCACTATCAAGCACTCAAATGCAAGTGGAGAAGGTTAGGTAAGCACTATCAAGCACTAAATTTCCACTCAACTCCACTCACCTTGCCACTCAACTCCACTTACCTTTGTTTATTTTTTTTTTCTCTCTTGTTGCTTATACCTTTCAATGTCTATAAATTAACCTTGTTTTAACACATTTTTGTATAAGGAAAAACATCTTTCTCTCTTCTTCATTCGGTTGGTCACAAACTCTCTTATCTCTCATTCTCTCACGGTTTCTTCTTGCCTTCTCTTTTGTTTTTTTGTGTACTTCATTAGGGTTATACCTCTAAGTTTCTCATAATCTCACA
>CAJHQP010007339.1:0-32802 GCA_905132765.1 Moricandia arvensis
TTCGATCGTTGACTTGTGCGTCACATCAAGCAACGTCAATCTCTAGTAGTATCAAGAGTGTTTCCGCCCGCCTATGTGCTCACCCATCGATCCACCATTCTCCATTCGCGAGATCATATCCGTTTCAGACCGTTTGAGTGATCATGTCCAATCCTAAGACGTAGTCAAGTTGGTATCAGAGGTCCACTCAGCACCGGTGTTATCTTTTCATCTTCTCATCTTCCATTTCTAAAAACAACTTCTCCTTCTTCTTTCTATCTCACATCTGGGCCACTACCTTACCTATCTCTCATTCGTCGATAAAATAAAAAAAAGATCCTATAAAAAAAATTGATTTATTTGGACTAGGTGGTGGAAGAGAATGCATGCATGGCTGAGGAGAGAATCAACTTGGAGTGGTTAATACGAATTTCAAACAATTCTCTTATCTTTCTCTCTTGTGTTCATCCCTCTTTTTTCGCTTGGAGAACACTATTGGTTTACTTGACTTGTTCGCTTAAGAACTTTGAGAGGAAGGACTGTTGTGTGACAACTACACTTCCGAGAGAACACGTGTGTGGGTGAGGATAAACACTTCAGAGTGTGCGCATTATTATTATCTGTTAACCTTGTAGTGTTGAGTGTTTCAAGGATAGATGATCGGATCTCAAAGTGAGCAGTGGAGCAACGACGACAATCCAGTAAACAGCATGCTATCTCTAAATCTTCATCTCAAAATTGTTCGAATACGTCTTGATGAGTTATTGTTATTGTGCAGAAAAGGATAACCAAGGAAATCACATGAGATGCCAAATCAAAGATGCAGGGAGAAGTTCAAGAATCTAGACATGAATCTGATCAGTGGAGGCCTTGTCAGCAGTTTGAAGTCCAAGAGTTTTGTGACAACTTCGAAAAAAGATGATGAAAGCACTCATGGACCAGCAAGATCCAAAAGTAAGAGCACAACCACACGTGCACAGGTCAGCAGTATCATCAGTGAAGAACCAAGGTAAATCTGAAAACAACTTGAGAGTTAAAAGATTTTTCAGATTCTTACCCATATTTTGATGAATACTGATGAACGAGCTGTTGGAAAGTGTGATCCTTCTGTAGAGGATGAATGTGATCTTTCTTCTCCAAAATGTTTATTTATGTTGATATTGATAAAGAAGAGAATAATGGACTACCTGTTTGAAACGGAGCATCTGAGTAAGTCCTCTGTCTAGTTTCACATGATTTGGAGGAAGAGTCATTCAATCTACCACATCAAGGACACGTCTTGGACTATGATATCTTTTGCTACGATGATCTAGGTCCCATCTTTGATGAGAAGACGAACTTGGTCCAATCTTGATGAGGAAGCACCAAGCATAACGTCCATCACCAAGGAGAATACATCTTGCTTGGATACATGCACCAACTCCTACACCTTGTCACAAACATTCAAGAGCCGTGTGAGCAAACTTGATTTGATAATCTCTGGCCTGAATCGTTTGTTAGAGATCAGTTCAAATGACGAGTGTGAAACATTTGTGGTTCGACAACAAAGTAAAAGAATTTTGTGTTTCAGATGTGTTTCGAGAACTGTTTAATCTTTTTAAGTGTTGAACCTGATGAACTTTTGATCAGACGTTCTTCAAAGATGAAAATAGACATCTATTCTGATATTGTTTGAGTTTGATCATTTTTGAAACATATCAAAGGTTTCTGATCATCATTGAAAACAGTCACTTTGAGCTTGTTTTGCAACAACCACGATTCTCTGTTTCGAAAACCTTGTGATTCCTTGTTTGTTTTAAGATAATAGTTTTGCCATCTAAGTTTTTCTAGTCATGAACTGATCACTAATGTTTTTTTCTCCACATGTGCTGGAAAGGAGTATGGTAGTAATGTTCAGAAAACAAATCACTTAGAGCTGACGATTGTTGTTGTGATTTGGTTTGAAACCTGCCTGATTCTCTTATTCTAAATCTGACTTGATCCTTTGTGTTCTAAATCTGAGAAACTTGTGCACGTTTTGAAATGGTTATTTAGGAACTATGCAATCTCGTGCCTGGAAACTCTTCTGGTCATTAATTCTTATTTTGATGTGAATTTTGAAAGGCTGAAACTTGTGCTACTGTTCTTCGGAAAGACGCTTTGATTCTGATTTGAACAAGTACATGTCTTGCACATATGATCCTAGTATTTTAATGTTTGTTTTGAGTTCCCAGGATAAAAAGGGTTCAGCCTAAGAAAATAGAAAGCATTGACCGTGCTTTTCAGCCTAAGATTTGGAGACGCATGAACGCAAAGAAAATGACATCAATATCCAAGGAAGTTTCTTCCCAAACTTTCCCTTCACTAAATTTTATATGTTCTTTAGATTCTTTTTGCCTGATTCATTTTCTTTGATACACGTAATATGGATTTGAGGTCAAATCCTTCAAGAGGGAGGTAATGATGCGCCCTTGATGCACACCGGGCAAAACAGAACATGCATGGCTTGATTATGGGTCAGCAGTAAAGATATATGTTCATTGTTTGACTCATATCTTCCAAACCACGAGACTTCTATGCATTGAAATCACTTGTAGAAATGTTCTAAACTCAATTATATAGCTCCTTTAGAAGAATCAGATTCAAACAGAGTTCAGATGTGGGAGTTATGCATTTACAAACCAGGTGATCTCCAGTTCTCGCGAATTCAGACATGTGCGCATTAAGGTGAGCTGGACCGACACTGCCTTGGAACTGGATGAGCTCATTGAACTATCTTGGATGAGCTTAATACTCAAGTGAGTTGGACTGACACTATCCTAGACGAGCTTAGATGGATTGACAATCATTTGGACGAGCTGAGCGAGCTAGTTTGATCTTCTGAGCTGGTTCGATAACCGAGAAGATACAATCGGTCAAATCTCTTTCTGATGAACCACGCCAATCTCTTCAAGGTTCTAAGTCATGTACATGGGGCAAAAATATCAGAAAAGCTAAGGAAACATGCTTGACGAATGGGCTTGTTTTGGACTGAATTTGGGCCGAAATGTGGATCCACACATTTCTATGGTTTACAACTTTTGCCGAAGAAGTAAACAAGATATTCCTTGGAATATTTTTGACCAAGCAATCAAAGGAGAGTCCCAAGACAAGTCAAAACCGTGTGGAAGACCATATCTAGTCTTTTTTTTCAGTCAACACATTTATGTAGTCAAGTCTTTGTTTTCGGTCTTCTATGCCTTGTTTTTAGCCACATTATTCTTTGGATCTCTACAACTCTTAATCCTATAAATAAGGCCTAAGATCCACGAAATAAAGCAATGATTTTTCCCCCTTTTACGAATTTATCTCTTTGTTCTTTGCTTAGAACATTTCTCGGTTTCTTGATGAGGTTATCTCCAAGTTATCAAACCTTCGATCGTTGGACTTGTGCGTAACATCAAGCAATGTCAAATCTCTGGTAGTATCAAGAGTGTTTCCGCCCCTCTTGTGTCACCCATCGATCCACCATTTCTCCATTGCGAGATCATATCCGTTTCAGACCGTTTGAGTGATCTTGTCCAATCCTAGGACGTATCAATCCGAGCCCAATGCAATAACCCAACCGGAGGAGATAATCCCAAAAGAAGACGTTGCCTCTACCACAGTCCCTGCGACTAAGGTGGTCAACGCAACCGCAGCCGAGTAAAAAACGCTCGCCGTTAAGAACTGAACTACGAGATGGTTTGATCCTCGAAAGAGGAACATAGGCAGCTCGTCTAATGACGAGTTCAGCTATCCCCCTCTCTAAAAAAGGGGGGGAGTGGGTGTCGTATACATATACTCGTATACTCACACATTTTAAAATATTCTCCTTGTACCCGATATTTTTTCAAAAAAAAAATTCTGATATTAAGAAACAGAAATCTTGCAAATCTCTTTTTCACATGAACATCTAAATTCAGTCCGAACCATCCAAGTACAAACCGAAATTCTTCGGTACGAACACTTCTTCATAAACACCTTTCGGTGGGCAACCATCGACCAAAATTTGATGCCCCACCCTCGAATAGATCGAAAAACAGTTCATACTCGAAATCATCCCTTTTCACACTATATAATTCCCGGAAACAATGCGAGACGTCGCATAAAATCTCTGAAAATATACTCTCAAAACTCGAAAACAGTCCGTTCACGACTATAATCATAAACAAGCATTTGCTCTTACACCTCACACGTCGATTGGCCTCGACGAGTACTTTAGCCATCTTAAACAAACGCACCCAACCTTTCTCACGAATGGTTCTCATACATTTGACTAGGATAATTGCGCACAAAAAATCTGAAATTTTGGTCGACACTTCCAAGAGAATTAAAAATTGTCCTTGGAGAGATGCTCGATTCCGACCATAACAAGTCGTATATGCCGGGAACATATCGCGGACTTTAAAACGGTATGGAATCAGGTTGAAATCGTAACATGCAAAATGAAAGCTGATTAGTCATCGCACAGCCATAACGAGAATAAACATGGGTCTTGCCCTAAACCCAACACACTGGTCTCTAACGTCTCAAGGCATGAATATCAAAAGATACGAGATCCTGAAATCATGCCTCTTCGTTCACATTTGAACCCTCGCGGAAACTTTTCGCACATCTCAAACGAGCAACGAACAGAAGGATCTACAAAGAAAGATGGGTTATGAGATGACAACTCATAATTTGTTCTCTACACGCAACACACTCTTAAATCTCAAATATTTTTAATAAAAGGTTGGTCCATCCATAAAAAAGCCGCAAAACGGCAGGGATTTAAAGCCACACGCGGCCAGTCCCAAAATATAAACAAGGCCACACTTTGCCGAAGCAAACATAATCAACATAGAAAACCCATCAAGGGTCCAACTGGAAATCTCCCGATATCGAATGACCCAACGTACCCGCAGGTTGGTCCACCTTGACTCCCTCGTCGGCGATCCCGGTCGCGGTCTCTTTCGTATCGGAAGAAACTAGGATGGGATCCCAACATCCCAGCACTTTCTCCTTGAGAGGAGGGACCAGAGTCTCGACACCTTCGTACTCATCCATATAGTTGTTCGTCCTGGTCATCTCGGTTTGGGAAACATAGTCATTGGCCGTTGGCAACGACAGGGCACGAACAGCTCCAAGGCACTCTCAGAAGTCGGGCCACCAGCTCTTGGGCCCCCCTAAGCTTCCAAAATTCAGTCTTGAACTGAGCAGCACGATCCTCGATCACCGCATCAACCTCGCGCTTCCCTCACCTCTCCGCACGACGAAGAGCCCTAGCATGCCTTCTCCTCCATCTCCTGGTCCTCGAGATCACGAGCAGAAGCCTGTTCTCGAAGAAGAGCAGCCTCGTTCTTTGATCTCTCAGCCTTGAAACGGCAAACTCGCGCCTTCCGGTAGCTCACCTCGTGGACAGAGTTGAATGCGAGCAGCCTCTGTATAGGTCGGAAGATAAGGAAACTTGCCCCAAAATATACATATATATATATGTAGAACAAGCAACGTTCAAATTACTACCGCATTGACCATCCTACAACCCTCAGCAAAGGCTTTCGACCTCTCCTGACCATCCACAGTAGGTGGAGGGTCAGATTCAGATGGAAGGTCCTTGAAGAGGTCATCAAAGCTACAATCCGGCAGGGAAAGTCGCTAACGCCACTCCCATCACCTGGGGCGAAGTTGGAAGACCATCCAGGCAAGGGGAGTTCATTGGAAAGGAATTTGGCGTCGCTTAGATCAATCCCTTTGAAGGCCCTGCATTCTCTCGAGATACTGGAACATCCCTCAACACGAACTCGTCCATCTCCAATTGGATCCTTCGTCCATGACCACTTCAGGATGGGCTCGCGACTGGTGATATTGCAGCCCCTTGCGAACTCGCTCTGGGGTGAAAAAAGTCCAAAAAAATTAACCGGTCCGAAGAAGATCCCGCACAGCGACCACGTCCTCTGGGAATGACGGTAATGTGTTGGTCTCTGCAAAAAAAAAGGACTAAAGAGTTAGATATCGTCGAAACAAAAACATGCATATATTCAGTCAATACCATAACGACCCCATTCACTGCAGAATTGAGGAATGCAACTCTCTTCGACCGGAGCACTGTCAATATGGACAAAGAATAAGCACTTCTCGCACGCGTCACCATTCGAGATTAACTCCTTTACAATCGACATGTATGACCAAGGCGTAAAGCGATACATCCCACCCGTTAGCGCCAATGGCCTCAAAAGGGCCTCAAAGTCGTCAACGCTAAGGGACACCCCATGCTCGTAACCCATGACCAGGATTCCAAGGAGGTGCTGAAGCCCCATAAGATTTATCTGCCCGATCAACAGCTTTAACGGTTCAAGGTCTTAACAAAAATCTCCGTGATAGGGAACCATAAAAGGCAACTCACAATATGCGCCTCATAACTTGTGAAATAACCCGCTGGGCGATCATCGGCCCTTTCACCCTGTCGTGGAATTTGTAACTCCACATTTTCCGAAACACAACTAAACTATCGAATAATGTCGAGAAATGGATACAAACTATTTCTTGGGAGGCTCCGGTCCCATCTGCTAGGAAACTGCGCTTCGGGCGGGGGAGTCAAACTTTCACACAAAGCAGCCCAATAGGCCTCAACCTCGGTAGGGTCGACTGAGTGCGGAATAAACTAAGGTTTGGAATGACCTCCTCGTCGTCAAGGTTATCGTCATGATTAGTATGACGAGGCTCGCCTCTCTTGTCCCTCTTTTTGGAAGATATTGTTCTTAGAGTAAAATTTCTACAAAAAAAAACACCACTGGGGGAAGAAGGGACGCGGGGCTGGAGGGCTTTTATGGCCCATTTAGGCCTTGCTAGACCTAGTTACTGCGCCTCGGGGGGGGGGGGGATGCGATTCCTCCCCTTTATAAATAGACCCTGCTTGATTAATCTTCTCATTCTTCTCTGCGTATTAAGGTACTTTCTCTCTTTATCTCTATACTTCTCTCTCTAGATCATGTTGTAGATTACATAGTGTTTCTCCGATAATTATGTCGTCGAGGAAGAAACTGTCCTGGAAGGAGAAAGGTAAGGCGGTCGCTTCCGCCTCTGATTCCGCTGATGGAGTCGAAATTAGAAGGGAAGTTTCTTGACGATTTCAGCCTTATCTATCGCGACGCGATGATGGACACATCAAACATGAGCCTGTCTCAGAGGATCCTAGTCGCCAAAGCTGAAAGACTCTTCAGGGGTGAAGGCGATGGCGACGAAGCGATGGATGTGACTGATACATCCTGCGATTTGGATGGTTCTGCGGCTTGCCCGATTTTTTCCTGATGCGCTACTGCCCTGGTGGAGTTTTTGTCGAACTCCCAGCAATAGCCCCTGAGATGCTCTGTTCTGAAGAAGTGGAAGGGCAGTGTTGTAAAAATGTGCAGGAGTCGCGGTCGACAATGTGTAGCATAAAGAAGTCGTTGAGGGACTGCAACGCCGAAGGCGTGACATTTCTCATCCCCATGTACACTCAGAGGCCCTGGTCGCCACCGGTGGGATACCAGTGTGTGTACGAGTCATACTTTCAGAAGGACACCAAACTGTGGTTTCCCATTCCCCGTCTGATTACATCGTATGTGTTTCGTAGGGACGTGGCCATCTGCCAATTTTTAAACGGTTTGTTCCGTATAGCACTTGCCCTGATGGTGATGGAAGCAGAAATCAACGTGTCGATGAGCGTTCGGACGTTCTAGGAGCTATGCTTTGTGAAGCCCATGCCAAATGGGATGTACTATGTGAAGATTCATCTGAATTACAACGTGATCACTGGTCACCAAAATAAGACTCTGGACTGGCAGCAATATTACTTCTACGTCATGTCTGATGAGTATTCGTTTGAAGAGCCGCCAAGTGATAAATTTCGGGTTCTGTGGAACTGGCGCATTGGTAGATAGATTCCAACTGCGACTAGATGATTTTTTTATCGGTTATTCTAACACCTTTTTTTTGCGCAGTCAACCACCCAAATACGATCGACTATCTGGGGGCTTCGCGTTTTTTTTACGACGCAAGAGCTGTAGCAGCGCTAAGTCATCAACGTTGGCCGGACATTAGCGAGGAGATGATCCGTCGGGCATTAGATCATATATTGAGAGGTACTTATCATTCAATTTTTTGTTTTGCTTTGTTTGCCTGTAACTCCCCACTTAATCGATTGGCATCTCGTATAGGTGACTGGGATTCTGATCTCCCTGCCAAATTTGGTCCCGGTAAGAAATGGTTAACACTTTTCTTGAAGGGAGAGCAACAACAAGTAAAGATAGCATGAGAGATGAAGATGCTGCCAGATCTTTCTGCCGTCGTTGAGGACCGGCTGGGTGCGTCTTCGGTGGCTGCCAACTTCATGAACTTTCTGGACGGAATGGGGCTGGACGGAACTGATCCTTCAGATCGTATGCCGCAGATGCTTTCCAAAGGAACAGGTAGTGAGCCTTCACGCACAGAGGTCCGACCTGAAGGCGTGGCTCCTAAACCGACCAAAAGGGGCGAAAAGAGAGTTCACAGTGATTCTTCTGTCAGAGGCGGATCAGAGTACGAGTGTGGTGCTTCCGAGCACGTTCAGGTGGAAGAGTCGAGAATGAAGAAAAGGAAGAAGAATAAGAAGTTTGCCGGGCATGAACCGGAGATCGATGCGGCCGATGCCCAGGCTCGGGGAGAGGTCTCAGGTGCGGACACAGGAGGGAATTCTCCGGCTCTAGAGGAGGACGAAGCGACAAAGGTTTCACTGTGTCAGCGGGAAGGCGCCTCTTCTGAGAGAGAAACGTGCATCTCAAGAGAAAGAAGGGAAAAAGCGCCTTGGGTGGACACAAATCTGCCTACCGCTCACGAGTCATTGCTGAAGACGGATCCACTGATACCTGATGGCACCGGGGGGGGGGGGGGGGGGGGGGGGCAGTGTTACTCAGAGGCCCATGATTTCGTTTCCTGACCGGGTTACTTTCTCGTATGAAGCTGAACGTACGTTGATCTACAACGGCTTGGAGTGCGCCAACCTGGTTTGGCAGATCAAAGGCGGTCTGGAGCGTCTACCAGACATCGACTCCCGAGTGTTTAGGGATGCTTATATCGACGCAGCTCGCAGCCAGTTACTGGTAAGTTTTGTTGTCCTTTGAGATAATCGTGTTATGTTTGCTCTAGATACTCATACCAAGGTGATCCTTCTTTTACAGGCCGACGGCAGAATGAATTTCCTGGTGGAGAAATATGACTCCGAGCTAAAAGCGACATTCGCTCAGCTAGGAAGGGCCGAGGAGAAGGTTTGGGCCAAGAAGAGGCACATTGTCTCTCTGAAAAAGGAGAAGAGGATCTCTTTTGAGGAAGTTGCTCGAGAGCGAGACAATGCGGTTAGTCGGGGCACGACTCTGGAGAAAGAGGCACATGATCTCGCGCATGAGCTTGAACCGGTGAAGACCGTGATGGAAGATACCCGAGGTGAGTATGCTGCTTTGAAAGAACACGTGGAGGCGTTGAAGCGAGAGAAGGATGAAGCCGACGAAAGATACGCGAGAGAGATTGCGCGTCTCAGGGATTCCCGAAGCTTCGAGGTCTCATGCGAGCGGGTGAGGGTTGAGACGCCATGATTGCCAAGTGTAATCATCGGTTTGACAGGATCCGTGAGCGGGAGTCGCGCTACGACGCTTATGATACCGCGAGATGCTTATATAGTCAGGCGTTCGGAACGAGGAAATTTCTGCATATGCTCAAGAGGAGGGGTGTCAACATCCCGCAGGAAACTGTGGACTTTCTTGCCGGAGAGGAGGAAAGGTTTAAGGTAGAGGTGACCCGTTTGGAAGTTGGAGTCATACCAGAGTCCGACCTGTCGCTTTCTCCCCTAGTGCTTGAATCGCCGTTTGCGAACAGGGAGCTTCTTGCTGGGATAGATCCGTTTGGATCCAACACTGGTATGATCGATCGCAGGATGGATATGGTTCTTAAGACCCTGAATCATTCTTCCAGGGAACAGCTAGAGGAACCGTTAGTCGCCCCTAGTGGAGTCGCAACAAATGGAGGCGACGCTGAAGTTGAGGTCTCCGATAATTCAGGGAACATAGGTTACTCGGATTTAGGGTTGAGCGAAGGGTCGTCAAGCCGTTGGAGAGCGACAAGGCTAGGCCCTTAAACGAGGAGTTGGAGGAGATCGAGGGCGTCGCCGCACACGTTCTCCCCTCGGGGAACTTTTGTAAGCTCAAAGAACTCAAAATCGTTAGCGAGTGACTGGACCACTTTGAGATAGGCTTCCATTCGCTGGTTACGCGCGTCATAATCGCCATTGAATTGGCTTGTGACGAGTTGAGAGTCGCAATAGGCGCTTAGTCGCTTGACTTTGACGGCTTTAGCGAGTCGAATTCCGGCGATGAGAGATTCATACTCGGCTTCGTTATTAGAGGCAGCGAAATCATATGCAAAAGATTATCTGATCATCTCCCCAGTGGGCGATTGAAGCTGCACCCCTGCTCCAGATCCTTTGGTAGTGGAAGAGCCATCGACAAACAAAATCCAGTTGTTGCTTGGAAGGGTGAGGTCTTATTTGAGCTATGGTGGCAGCTCGATTATGAAGTCGGCCAATACTTGAGATTTTGCAGCGGTTCGATTCTTGTAGAGGATGTCATACTGGCTGAGCTGAATCGCCCATTTAGATAGATGGCCAGATCGGTTGGTGTTCTGCATAACCGTACGCAGCGACTGATTCGTGAGTACTTCGATCGAATGGAATGGAAGTACGGCCGGAGTTTCCTTGCGGAGATGACGACGGCGAGGGCCATCTTTTCCAAGGTGGGATAACGAGTTTCAGGATCAGTCATATGCTTACTCGTGTAAAAGATAGGTCGTTGTTCACCGCGGTCGTCTCGAACGAGGACGCTGCTAACGTCTGTTGAAGAGACAGCAACGTAAAGCGCAAGAGTATCACCATTCTAAGGTTTAGATAGTACGAGGGGAGGGTGGGGGGGAGAAGTCAAGTATTGTTTCAGATGAGTGAAACGCATCCTCGCTCTCTCATCCCAGACAAATTTCTTGTTCCCGCATAATAGATTGTAGAATGGAAGGCACTTATCAGTCGATCGGGATATGAATCGGTTTTAGCGCCGCAATCCTGCCAGTTAACCTTTGAACTTCCTTACTATTCTTCGGGATGGGAAGATCGAGTATAGCGGAAATCTGTTTGGGGTTAGCTTCGATTCCCCTATGCATTACAATATAGCCAAGGAATTCTCCTGGCGTTACGTCGAAGGTGCATTTAGCCGGGTTTAGTTTCATGCTGTATTTGTTGAGCGTTTTGAAGCAGCCCTTCATGTGTTCCAGGTGATCTGCCACGTGATTGTGATTTTACTAGCATATCGTCGATATACACTTCTATCGAAGTTCTCAATCTGTCGGTGAACATTCTGTTCACAAGCCGTTGATAGGTTGTACCGGCGTTCTTCAGCCCGAAGGGCATAACTTTGTAACAGTATGTCCCCATATCGGTGATAAATGTTGTTTTCTCGCGATCGTCCGGGTGCATCATTATTTGGTTGTAGCCAGAAAAGGCGTCCATGAAAGTAAGGAGCTCGTTTCCGGCTGTCGATTCGACGAGTCTGTCGATATGGGGAAGCGGGTAATTATCCTTGGGACAGGCCTTATTAAGGTTGGTAAAGTCGACACATACACGCCATTTGCCGTTTTTTTACAATGACGATCGTTTCTCTCAGCAGATGCATGTCGGCGCGTGTTTCGATGCATTTTGCTTGCTGAGGATCGCTTGTGTCTTTTTCTATGCGGATGAAATTATTAGATCGGGCGATAACATCCTGAAGGGAAGTCGTCGGATTGCGATATAAATCGTCGTGAAAACTTCGAGTGGACCCATAAGGTATTCATCAAGGCGTCGACAGCGATGTTATCGAGTATATTAACGGTTGAAACGACGGCTTTGAACTTCTCCATGAAATCTCGGAGGCTTTGAGTCGAGGACTGAGACATTTGCCATAAATCGGATGCGGTCGCTCCCTGTCGGGTAAACATTATGTAATGTTTTAGGAAAGCCGGCGAGAGGTCGCGGAAACTGTCGACAGATTTCTGGGAGGCGCGAGAACCACGTCAGTGCCGGACTGGTGAGGCTTTCAACGAATATCTGGCAGAAACTGGCTTCTTTTTCGTCATCAGCGAAGTTGGCTCTTCCATCGCTATGTTGAAAGACGTCATGTGGTTCATAGGGTCTGACTCGCCGGAGTAAGACGGTAGACGGAACTTTTCCGTTGAGCGAAGTCTTACATCGCTGATGCGGTGAGAGAATGGTGTTGGAACGTTGCAGCGAGGACCCGGTCGATTTGAGGGGTGGAGCTTGTGATTTGATGGATCTTTGAGCTTATTTCGGAGAGAGAGAGTTTTAAGAACTGCGATTTCGCGAACATTAGCTAGATCTGAGCCTCCTTGGTTATGGACACGTTCGAGAGTAGGTGTCCGAGACATTAGGGTTATGCTCATTGACTCCGGTCGTCAGGTTAGTGTGGAATAGCTGACGATGTATCGTCGGGGGGTTACTTGGTACGCCTGAGGGGAGGCGAGGGAGGCCACTAACGCGGCTAGTTGTGCGTTAGTAGCCTTCTGAATTTCTTCATGTTGTGCGAGACTCGCCATAAACGGTATCCATGAACTCTGTTGAAGCTTGAGGCGCGGCGTTGGGAGTGGGCTCCGGTTCGTTCTCGGAGGTGGAACTTGGGTGAGTCATCAAAATCTTTTACTTTGCGACTTGCCCCAGGGTGGGTGCCAATTGTTTGAACCGAGTTTTCACGGAGGGGAAAAAACTCGTCGGTGGGTTGGTCACAAAGACTTTTCTTTATTGATGATCTAAACGAAAGAGAAGAAGTACATGAGTAAGAGAGATGTCCAAAGACTATGAGAGAAATCAAAACCTTAGTTCTTGCCCCCTGTTTTTTCGTGCCTTTGTGTTTTTCCCTCTCTTCTCCTTTATACTCTTCCGCGAGTACCCTAGGTCAACTTCGTCTTAATGGGCCATTGCTCGTCGGGCCGAATGGTAGGCCGATGAAATGCTGCCCCAAACCGAACTTCCCTGGGTTGCTTCAAAGAGTCAGTCGTTGGTCGCCCTTAGTCGGCTAAAACCAGTCAACAGCCGAACCGAACGTTTTTAGCCGCGAGCCGAACTTAGCGAGTAAGTCATGATGGGCCAGGCCGGCTATTTTGCGGGCCCGTAGGGGAAGTAATCCCCTTCCTACAACTCTCACAAATTGTCTCTCAGTAGTTGCAGTAGCTGAATAGTGGTTCGTAGATGAAGATTTCTTGGGGAGCTTAGTGATAATTTGTTTTCACATAGTTTGCAAACTCAAATTCTTTACAACACCTAGAAAACACACATATATCAACTCAAAGTAAATGAGATGATGACCAAAATAAACTTAAAAAAAAAAATTGAATCTAACATAGTATTTAAGGAGATAAATGACTAAAATAAAATTTAAATAAACTTTAAAATTTTTTTTGACTCTAAACATAGCATTTAAGGAGATAAATGACCAAAATAAAATTTATTAAAGAGTGTAAATATACATTTATACCTCTTGGTTTAACTAATTTAAACTTAGGGTTTAGAGTTATGGGGTAGGGTATTGGAGGTGAGGTTTAAAACTAATTTTTTGAAGAAAATATTAAAATGTTCAAAATAAAAAAGTCTATTTTGATTAATTTTTCTTAAGATTATTTTGTGAGAAGAACTTCAAAATTATCTATATGAGATATTTGTCCATATTAAATTGTATTTTTAATTATATTGTTTATATTATTTTATGATCTGTTAATATACTATCATTCTTTTTTTTCAGTCAAATTTTTCATTAAAGGTTCATATGATACATGGTTAGTGGTTTACAGTCGTTGAAATTACAAATGGTGCAAGACAAATAAAAATAAACCATAAAAATTATAGAAGATTACTTAGAATAACTCTAATCATTCATTTAATTTCTAAACTAAGGGCATGACTGGTTTTCCCGCTACCATCCGCCAAACGCAGCTTTTGCGGTTGGTAGCGGTTGTTGGCGTTTTGCAACAATCAAAGAAAACGCCATAAATCGTTTCAAACCGATATAAACCTCTAAAATTCAAAAGCTGGTTCCAGCTAGTGTTTGCGGTTGCGGGCGGTTGCGGGAGGGTAAAAAAAATATTTTTTTTCAAAAAATTATATAATTAAAAATAAAAATATTCAATTAAAATTTTAAATAGAAATAATAGATATACCAATATATATATATATATATTATATTTTAATTTATATTATAAAACTTTCAAGAAAAATATTTTTATATTTTTTTTAAATTTAATAGTATAATTTTATAAATACAATTTTTATATTTATTACAATAATATGATTTTAAATATTTTTATAATTATATAAATATAAAAATTGCTAATTTATTATTTAACTATTGCTGCATTTGGAAGTTAATCAGTCATAAGTATCCCGTAAACGCAACAATTATTAACCGCTTTATCAGTCGTCCAAATCTCTTAATAACGCATAAAACCGTAACCACCCGCATCCGCAAACGCCCGCAACCGCAAACGCAACCGTTGCGGTTACACCAGTCAGCCCCTAACTCTTATAACTTTGTAATTACCAGAAAAACATATCTATCAACCAAAATTACAAAAAAAAAACGGTCACTATTTCAGTATTCACAAGTTTGCCATCAGTGTATTTATTATTTTTATTTTTAATAGAATTTATCATTTTCTCAAAATCAGAGAAGATAGATTCTTCGTCTCAGTTATATTCTAATTCCCTAGTGAACTCTTAATTGCCTTCCTCTTTGTCATACTTTTGCCTGCATTTTCTCGTCATCTCTATTGAGATCGTCACCCTCACCTTCGTCTCCCTCACCCTATCCAACAACTTCTGTAGCTATTCTTAAACCGCAAAATTACCATTGGAGATCTCTTTCAAAAATATCCTTTAAAACTGTAAGTCGTGATTTTCTGCTAATCCAGATTCCTAATCTTATTTGACTACATCTATCGTTTGATTGCATGTTCAAGGATCTTAAACCTTCCAAATGTTGGAATATATATGCCTTCAAATACAAGGGGATTTAGAACATTATTTTGTTATTTTAGAACTAGTGAGAATTATCAGGTACACCTGAAATTTGGCTTTAGTCTATTTAATGTGTTTTCACTTTTTCCTAGTCGAGGAAGTAGGAATAGATTGTCTTTTGGTTAAATCTCTTATTAAAAAAATGGAAAAATCTCTCAATTAGACTTTTAAAAAAAAACTATAAATAGAGTTTAAAAAAAATAATCAAAATAGATCTTTTAATTTGAATTTTTTTTTTAATTTTTAATTTTTTCTATTAATTTTAAACATCACTTCAAAATACACACCCCATAATTCTAAACCTTAAGTTTAGATTAGTTAACCCAACGGGTATAAATTTATATTACATCCTTTAATAAAATTTATTTTGGTTATTTTTCTTTTTGAGTGCTAATAAAATTTATTTTGGTTATTTTTCTTTTTGATTGTTATTTTAGAAACAATTTTTTTTAGATCTATTTTGGTCATTATCTAAAAAAACAGAAAAAAACAGAGTCTTTGAATTTGGGTTTGATTGATTTGACATTAACAAGAGTTTGTATTTTCTTATTAGAGAGCTTAGCTTATGATCATCATATAGCGTTTAGGTGCAAATTATAGAATTGAATTATACTTTTGTAGAAGCAAAAACTTTTGAGTGTTGCAAAGACTTTCTTTTCAATGATTTTTGTTGACAATGGCATTGCTATGTCCCTGAATAGAAGAACGAAGCAGATAAAAGAGCAGAGAAAGAGAAGGTTTCTTTCGTGCCTGCTAAACATGAAGAGAAGAACACTACAAGAAAACTCGGCCATTACTAGGACGGGTATTCCTCGTAATTTCCTAGTAAATGGCCATTTACTAGGAAATTACGAGGAAACGAGTTTCCTCGTAACACGTTCATCGTAAAGCTTTTTTCCTCGTAAGGTCGTAGCTAATTTACGAGGAAACATTTCCTCGTAAAGGCGTGGGTTGGTTTTCCTCGTAAGCTCGTCGTATGGTTTCCTCGTAAGCTCGTCGTATGGTTTCCTCGTAACAGCGTAGTAAGGTTTTCCTAGTAAGGTCGTAGTAAATCCTTACGAGGAATTTACTAGAACATTTTACGAGGATTTTTACTTGGAATCCTTACGAGGATTTTGCTTCGAAATGGTTTTTTCCCTATTAAAAAATAATAATTATAAATATAATTATTTTTTATTTAAAAATTAAAAAAATCAAATTATAAATAAAAACTAAAAACAAATATTTTATAAATAACTAAATAATATACATAAAGTTTTGAAATTCATAATATACAATTAAAAAAAAACTACGGATGTGGCCGTGAAATTGCTGAACGAAGTCGTCCTGGCTCGGGAAATCCTCTCCATAGTTGGTGGCCGGCTGTGACTGTGATGGTGGATGCTGTTGGGTTGGAATTCCTCCGCCTTCCCGTCTCTGACGCAACATCTCCTCCAAATGCGGGTTTCCAACCGCCATAATCTCGAGGACATTGGTGAGAGAAGTGACATGGTCAGTGAGCGAAGACAACTCCGAGCGTAGCTGAGCGTTGACATCGTGCTGCTCCTGATGATAAGACGATGTCGCTGCAGGGACATCGTTAACCGAGCCAATCCCGATGATACGCCCCTTTTTCCTAGGGGCGACCTGTAAATAAAAATATTAATAACATTAAAAAAAATTAAAAAATATTTAAAATTAATTAATAGTAAAACCAAATTATATATTTACCTGCTCGTAAATCTTATCCACTTCAATAGTGGATAATATGACTGAAGTCCCAGCCTGCTGAGTCAACTGGGTCTGGCGCTCGTCAACCCTCGCAACAACCTCGTTGTAGATCCGCTCGGAAGCAGGATCTACAAACTGCCCAGCCTTGTTCCGGTGGGTCCTCTCGTAAAGGTCTTTCAGAGATGGAAGAACTCCTGTCTCCTTAGCCTAAAATTAATTTATAAAATTAAATATTAATTTGGAATATTCAAATAAAATAAAAATTAAATAGATTAAAAATCATCTTACCATGTCTAGACGAATTCCCGCGTGAGGTTTTCGACCCGTGGTGTGAAGCACCTTCGTGTTGCCATGCTCGTCTTTGGTCATGCGGTTCCCGGAGTTTGTGTTGGAGGTTCTGACCGAGTCCGGCAACTCCCAATAGCTGATGAGGCCATCCCACACCATGGTTGTGACGCAATCGGGTTTCCTGGCCTCGTAACCATCCACCTGATTTAAAAAAAATAGAATTAATTTAAGTCAGTATATAATATTTTTAAAACTATATATATATTATAATTTATAAATCTATATATACCTGATAGTCGCCCTTCCAGTTGTAGACCATGTCGAGCAATCGTGCTCTTGCCTTGGCCTCAAACTCCTGCTTCACCCGCTGGTGAATCCCAATAGACTAGCGATACTTTTGCTGTAACAAGAAAAATAAAAGATGGATTAGTTCAATAATATCAATAATTTTAAATAATTAAAAATAAATTAACTAATTAAACTTACAACAAACGATTTGAACCACGTCTTTTTTGTGTGGCTCACCGTCATCTTCCAGTTTGGAGGTGGATCGGGAAAGTATCCCTTAATGCAGTCCGAGATGCTAGATCCGACACAATTGTCAACACCAAACCTGGAAAGACACAAAATAAATCATTAATTAGATTAATTAAGAAATAAATAAAAAAAATCTTTTTTAAAATTAAAACATACCAAAATATGTTTCGGCCGTCCCGTCGGATAGGATCTAACTCTGCCAGCCCTTCTCTGCCTGGAAGGGCCAAAATATCCTCCACCGTGTACACCGCAAAGGGTGCGTTCGGCGGCACATCCAAATCGGGATGAACCCCGACCGGTGGAGGAGGAGGAGGAGGAGGATGGGGTTCCCGGGACGCCGTAGAATCTCCCTGAGTCTCGGGAATCGAAGATGAACCGGGAGCTGACGAAGATGAACCCGGAGCATCCTGACGCCCAAACATGTCTCCGTAGTGTCTCCCCTCCAGAGACGACGTCCTCTTACCGGCAGCCTTAGCAAGCTTGCTCTGTCTAGGCATCTATATTTTTTTTTAAAAATCATAACATTAATTCCCCGTATAATTTAAAAAAATACTAAATAAAAGTAAATCAACATAATGTAAATTCCCTAAACTAACCACCTAATCTAAATTCCCTAAACTAACCACCTAATCTAAATTCCCTAATCTAATCACCTAACTACGAATTAGAGAGTACCTTTAGAGGATTAGAGAGAAGGTTACTAGCAAATGAGAAACTGGATTTCTCGAGTATATATAAGGAATTTGGTTTCCTCGTAAAGCCCTAGTAATTTTACTAGGACCTTACGAGGAAATACATATGCCCGTGTTTCTATTTCCTCGTAAGGTCCTTGTAAGCATATTACTAGGGCTTTACGAGGAAAAGCATTTACGAGGAAAGTGCTATGCCCGTGTATTTTTCCTCGTAAAGCCCTAGTAAACCTTACGAGGAAATATATATGCCCGTGTTTTCTTTTACTAGGGTTTTACGAGGAAAGGGTTTATAAATCCCTAAACTCGAAACCCCAAACCCCAAACCAAAACTTCCTTAACTTATAACCTCTTCTACAACCAAACTCCTAACCTCTTCTACACATAAACCCCAAACCCCAAATGCAAATTGATTTTGTGATTAAACAAACTTAAAACATATATAATCCAAATTCATTTTTGTGATTAAACAAACTTATAAACATACATAATTCATTCGGATACATTGTCGTCATCTGTTGAAACATCATCATTTTCTAAAAACTCGTCGTCTACACCTTCGTCCGTTGAGTGATCAGGAACATCTTCGTATTCACGATTATGCGGATCAGTAAGAAACTCATCAATTTCTGCTTCAACTACCTCGATCTCATTGGTGTTTTCTTCTTGTAATGGTGGTTCATCTCCAGCGATTATTCGTCCTCGAGGTGTAACTTTGATAACAGCTAACCAGCTTATTCCCGAGTATTAATCCGAGGGTATGGAATGAAGCAAACTTTATCTGCTTGGGAAGCTAATATGAAAGGCTCAAACTTGTTGTACCTACGAAAATAATCATTATGTTAAATTTAATTAATACTGAAAACCTGGATATTAAAAAAAAAGAATTTGGTGTACCTTCGTCTACCGTTGACATCAACTACACCGTTCTTGTTAATCCGAACACCTCTGTTTACGACGGGGTCGTACCACTCACACTTGAAGATAACGCATTTCAAACCCATACCCGAGAATTGAACTTCATAAATCTCCTGCAAGATCCCGTAGAAATCTGTTTCGCCTTTCACACAAATTCCATAATTACTTGTCGCCCGGTGTCTACCATAGTCATAGGTATGAAAAGTATAGCCTCGGGTGAAATACATCGACGATGTAGTGACCTTTGCAACTGGACCTTGAAGTAATTCGCGAAACCATGCGGGATACTCAGGATCGTCATAATCAACCTGCAACAAATTAAAAAGTTAAATAATTAGACATTAAACTTACTTTGCTAATGTTTGCATACAATTTAAGTAATAAATAAATACATGTTTCCTCAACCACTTGATAAAGTGTTGATTTTTCCTTTTGTCTAACTCAATTGTCGATATTCCAGGTATTGCTTCCTCGACTTGAGTCTCAAATTGACTGTAAAATCATATATGTTATGTATTATATTTAATATTGAATATATATATATATATATATAAGTGTGTATGTTTATATATTTACCTTTCAAAATAAGCAATCAATGGATGCTCGCAATTAAGAAGAATATAAAGGTGTGCACTATGGACGTCTTCATCACTCGACCACCAAACCTCTTTCAATTTCCCACTCAATCGCCCAATTTGACAAAAGATGTCTGGAACATCGTCTTCCATATATGTCGGCACGACACCACCATCATCATATCTTCTTGGAGCTCATTTCCTTGTACGTACTTTCGGTGCAAAGTAGTACGAAGTGAAATGTGATGTTTCTTCCGTCAAATTTCCCGCCACAGTAGAACCTTCAACTCTTGCTAGGTTTTTTGGTTTTTCCTTTCAAAGTTTTCATGGCCCTTTCATACTGATACATCCATCCATAATGCACGGGTCCACGAAGTAATGCTTCATACGGGAGGGTGGACAACTAGGTGTTCCATGACGTCGAAAAAAGTTGGCGGGAATATTTTCTCCAAGTTGCAGATTAAGACGGGGATGTTTTTATGAAGTTGTTGGACAACTTCCACTTTAAGAGTGCGGATGCTCAGATCCCTAAAAATGCTTCAATTCCTTATATATATACGAAAACAAAATTATCCATATTAGTATATATATATATAGAATTAAATTAATCATGTCATCGTATTATATTAATTAATTACCTGAAAGTGCTTCATGTACTTTTGCCGGTAGTAGCTCCGCAAACGCAAAGGGAAGTAGTCGCTGCATAAAGACATGACAATCATGGCTCTTCATCCCGGAGAACTTTTGCCCTTTCTCAACACATCTTGAGAGATTTGAAACATACCCATCGGGGAACTTCACTTCTGAAGCCACCCAATTGAACAACGCAGACTTTTTTTTTCCGATGACAGTCTGAAAATTGGAACTGGAACTTGCCCATTGATTTTTTATATGTAGCTCACTCCTTGAGCAGATATCGGGTAAGTCCAACCTTGATTTTACGTTGTCTTTCGTCTTCCCTGGGACATTCAATATAGTGTTCATGATGTTCTCAAAAAAGTTCTTCTCTATATCCATCACATCGAGGGTTGTGGCGCAAAAGAAGATCTTTCCAATATGGCAATTCCCAAAATATACTCTTTTTGTGCCAATTATACTGAACACCATAATAATCAGGCATATTACTGGGAACATGCCAATTCCCACCACGAGGAGCTGTTTCTAGAGCACCGTAGTAATCGATTTGTGCTTCGATTTGTTCTCCAGTTAAATATGGAGGAGGAGTGTCCCTGACAACCCTTTTGTGCCTGAACAATTTCTTGTTTCTTCGGTATGGGTGGTGAATGGGAAGAAATTGACGGTGACAATCGAACCAACTAGTCTTCCTACCATGCTTCAACTGAAATGCATCTGTCATTCCATTACAATATGGACAAGCTAATCTCCCATGTGTAGTCCACCCAGACAACATACCATATGCAGGAAAGTCACTTATGGTCCACAAAAGCATCGCTCACATCGTAAAGTTTATTTTCGTTGAACAATCATATGTCCTCACCCCTGTTGACCACAAATCTTTCAACTCTTTATCAGTGGTTGTAGAAAAACGTCGAGAGATCTTTTTGGATGTTTTGGACCAGGTATTAATATGGTCATGAATATAAACTCTCGTCGCATACACATCTCCGGTGGCAAGTTATACGGTGTAAGAAAGACCGGCCACAATGAATATTGTCTCCCAGACATTCCAAATGGACTAAATCCATCAGTGCATAATCCAAGATACACATTCCGGCTATTGCTAGCGAAATGTGGATGTACATTGTTAAAATGTTTCCATGCTCTTGCATCTGATGGATGAGTCATCTCTCCATCCGTCTGAGTATGCTCGGCGTGCCATCTCATCCCTCCAACTGTCTCCTCAGATTGGTACAATCTTTTCAATATGTCTGTGATTGGTAGGTACCACATCCTTTGGTACGGTACCCTATTACGCCCTCGACCTTGCGGTTTGAATCGTGGCTTCTTACAAAATCGACATTTTTCTAACTTCTCATCATTTCCCCAGTAAATCATGCAGTTGTAGATGCAAACGTCTATCATCTCCGAGGGTAACCCAAGACTATATACCAATTTCTGAATCTGATAATAAGATTCAGCAGAGACATTGTCTTCTGGCAAATACTTTTAAAACAAGTCTGCCCATGCATCCATACAATTTTCAGGTAGATTGTGATCGGTTTTAATACTCATCATTCTAGCAGCCAACGACAATTTAGACAGACTTTCTCTACAACCACTGTAAATTGGCTCATTCGCAGCATCTAACATTTCATAAAACTTTTTTGCATCTAAGTTAGGTTTCTTCAACTTCATCATCATCATGAGTTACAAAGGCATCACCTACCATATCATGAACCCTATCACAATCTACCATTTGTTCCTCTTGGTGATGATAGCTATTACTACTGCTACCTTCATTACGCAAATGCTCAACCGGTTCAATCTGAAAAATTGTTATTACTACTGCTACCTTCATTCCTACAACTAGCATCTTCTCCATGTTGATACCAAATATAATAATATGGCATGAAACCTCTATTTATTAAATGCTTCCAAACATTTTCACGAGTGCCTAATTTGGTATTGCAACATTTTTGACAAGGACAGAACATCTTACCACTTTCCTGCGTGAGTGGTGTAGAATCTGCTTGATGCATAAACGTCTCCAACCCTTCGAGAAATTCTTTCGTCACCCTCCCGTTATTATCTCTGTGTGAACACATCCACTCCGCAACTCGAAAATATTTCCCGGACCGGACATTTTTTTTTTGTGTTTGATTAAGTTTATAGCTGATTTTTTTGGGTGTGTTTCAAATGAATCACATATGGTGGTATTTATAGGAATTTTCAAATCTGAGAATTTACTAGGAAATTGCTAGGAAAAGTAAGTACAAAAACACGTTTTTGATTTAAATTCGATATTTTCTATCTATTTCCTCTTAATTTCGTAGCAACAAAACCATCCTCCCAATTTCGTAGTAAACTTTTACTAGACTTTACGAGGAGGGTTGTTACTATGAAGTTACGAGGAAAATGAATTTCCTCGTAATAGCCACATAAGATTACTTCGATTTTATGAGGAAATCATTTTCTCGTAGGGTTACGAGACCTTTACGAGGAAAACAGGTTTCCTCGTAAAATCGAAGTAAACTCGTAGTAAATTTACGAGGAACTGTTTTCCTAGTAAATTTTCCTAGTAAAAGCTTAGTTTTCTTGTAGTGGAAACGGGAATCCAACAACATCGAAATGAAGGCTTAGATCATGACAAGTGAAGTTGCCGTGAGTGCAGATTACAGCAAAGAGAGCGTTTGGCATTTTGGCATAGATCTCTTATCTCTATTTCTCCTTTACAAAAGCATTAGTGTGAATTGAGTTGTTGTATTACATCTACTTTGAGAGTTGCTCACCATTTATTCAATTTTTCCTTTTGGTTTTAAATATTTAGCTTTGCGTTTTTTTTAAAGATATGATCTCTAATATTTCTTGAATTCAATATATATATCACGAGGATGAAATATGTGTGAATTTACAAAGTAAAACAGTGACGAGTTATCAATGTATATTAAAGAAGGCATGAGGGTATGAATATCTTCATTGGGTGTTATGTATTTGAAGTATGCTTGAGGTCGGATACATATTATGGCAGACTTGCTTATGGATCGATGAACACAAGATGATATAGTATAAAAAAGCAAAATATTTAATAAGCCAAGTAAAATCGAATTTAAACACCAAACTAAATGAAATCTTAATTAATTGATAAGCCAAGTAAAATCGAATTTAACATAACACTAAATGAAATCTAATGACACCCACAGTTGCAATCAAATATTCATCGCTAAGAGGATATGTTTTAAAGATGAAAACAATTACAAATTTTAAAACCTAATTTTGGTTTTAACTACACTATAAATAAACCAAATTCAAACTTAAATTAAACTGGATTTACGTTAATTTGGTTTATTAAAACTAAGATTTTTGACTAAAAGTCTGTCACTACGTAACTTAAAAAGTTTGTTACAAAGCAAATCGGATACGCAAATCTGCCATCCAAAATTAAATCTACCACAAAAATCTAAAACTTATATAAATCGGTTATCTCATTTCAAGACATATCCTAGAAAATTTATATTCAGTTAAAATTGGGCAAGGAGCTCTATGGTATAAAAAATCTGTCATTTTGTAAGAAAGTCTTGCACCACGCTTTTGGCAGATTTTATGTTCGCAACATATTTACAAACAGACTTAACATCCAAATATTATGTGGCAATGATACTTTTGTAATTCAGTTTGTTATAACTATAACAAAGGTAATTCATACCATAAAAGTATTCTAATAAATTTTTTGAAATATGAGTTATTCGAGTAATTTTAAAACAAATTTATGTCATTCTACTAAACTTCCCAAAATTATATTCAAAAGATGGAAATTATAGTCGAGTATAAATGTTGTGGTTAGCTTCAGAAGAATATGGACAATTTCACTTTACAATGCTTATCAGAGCCGTGTCTGAATAGAAGCTGGTGAAGCATGTGCTTTGGGACCGAAGCCAATATATAAAATTATGGGACCAATTTTATTAGAAATATCTTCTAGCTTTATTGGTAACAGTAATTCTTACTATTGTAGAGAACACATGTTCAAACTTCTGGCACGGCCCTGTGCTTATGTCATCATCATCGTCTCCAAACAAAGCCTGGCCATATAAACTTTTCAACACCGGCATCGATTACGTCTTCACCGTAAAGACTTTGTCACTTGATTGCACCATTTTAGTATTATAATTGGAAGAAATTAGAAGAACTTACGACATCACCAAAAAAAATTTAAAATGCAGTTAGAAAATATAATATTATTTTGATCACCATCTAACACCACCAGAGATCTAAAGCAAACATCCACATCAGCTTTCAAAATTGACTTGACTCCATCTGAAACAATTGTGAGAAAAATTGAACAACCAAAAAGATAGAGAAGTAACGCACGACAAAAGTATATAACAACAATAAAACAGGACATGTCGAAGATCATTTCTGAAAGAGATCGGAAAGTAGTATAACATTATGTATTTCTTAGGTGTATCAAATTATATGATATGTGGAGTAATAAATGAGTTCATTTAAATTATGTAAAGTATTGTATAGCCAGAGAAAATAAAGGTAGAACCAAAATATAATAACTTAGATGACCCACACCTTGCGCGGAGAATAAAATAATATTAACAAAAAACATAAATTTTAAATATAGTTTCTAGATCTATAATATTTCATATCATGCTAAATAGCAAATATATGATCGGAATAAATGTTATATATAACTTACATAACTTTGAAATTATGAGCAAGAAATCGTGTTAACCAAGATCAAAGTACATAACTGATATATTTTTATTGAGATTCACATTCACTGGAGTATATAAACAGTATAATTTTTAAGGTAACAAATCTTATGTTGTATAGCTTATTAAGAATAACCTTTTTTTTAACATCAAGCTTATTATGAATAACAAAAATTTGAATTAATAGGTATTCTTTTATCGCCTAACAATTTTCCAAAATCAAGCGTGGGTAGTTACTCCTAATTCCTAGATTGAAGCCTATATAACTTAATATTTTCGTTAACATTGAATGTAGCACAATTTATTTAGTAGAAAAGTTCAATGGAAGCAAAACTAATGAGAAATCAATTCCTAAACTAAAAGTTATTGCCTTTAATCATTGTTTCTCTAGATCCGATTAAAATTAACATTGTGAAAATGATCTTATCAGATTCATAGATCATACAATGCATGTATTAAATTTGAAAAGTACATAATATGTATTTTCGACAATATCTCAATGTATAAGGCAAGGGTAAAATCTAAAATGATTTGTAATGGATTGAAAATATATACCATTTTTATCAAGTTCTTGTCATAGTTTTTTTATTTTAAATACACAAAACCTAGAATATACTAGTTTTTATGATAGTGTTTTGCTTCACATTTATATACCATAATGTTATAAGTAGTCTGGCCAAATGTTCTGATTTTTTTTTAAAATTTTCTAATGCAAAGCTAAAAGAAAGATATATATATATATATATATATATATATATATATGTATGTATATAATTGTATGTGAATGCTTTGCTTCACACTATACTTTTTATGATAGTGCTTTGTTTAACACTATAAAAAGTAAACCATACTTGTTATAAGTAATTTGATAAAAAAAAAAAATTTATTATGCTATTTTATAACGTGAAGCTCAATGTACGATTAATTATATATATGTATTACTGTATGAGTTATCTTGATTATAATTTGGTATGATGTTTCTTCTTCGTAGCTCAACCTCGATCCTATGACAGCTAAAAAAAATTCTATTATTGTTTTATGTAGGCTGATGATAATGAAAGCTAAGAAGTTTTATAGTGTGTTTTGCATGAACACAATGAAAAATGCTTATGATCAGATCAGGTATGGAAAACTACAACATAAATGAGTTAAAACCATACATATACAAAAAAATACAAAAAACTATATGGTTTGTCAAATGATTCAGTACGGTAGTCCAGTGGCATCCTATATAAAATAGTCTAGTTATGAAAGGGTTGAGATCAAAAGAAGTTGAGAAGGATTCTCATTATGACACGTAGGTAAAATGTCACAAATGTAAATAATCTACTTTTAAAGGTTACTTTTATATTTTGCTTCTCCTTTAATAATAAGGGGATAGTTAATGAGTTGGTGCAACAAAAAAATTTAAGCAGATTTTTAGGATGATCATCTTTTAATAGTATATATTTCTTTTTTATTTCTCCTTAGGTCACGATAATATAGATAATCGGCATATACATAAATAATTACAAATCTAGATGATTGTTTTCTTGATGAAAATACATGGGCATATATAAAATGTTTGTATATCTTTCTTGAGTTAGTTGTTCCTTGAGAAGACTATACCACTTGCGTTCAAATTGTTTAAACACGTTTATTGGTTTTTGTAATTCTATTGCATATAATTCTTTAGGTATAGAACTTAATACTTCTGGCATCTTAATCTTTAAGAGATTCTCATATAGAATCAGTGTCTAATAATACATATATGT
Source organism: Moricandia arvensis (assembly GCA_905132765.1). NCBI lineage: Eukaryota > Viridiplantae > Streptophyta > Magnoliopsida > Brassicales > Brassicaceae > Moricandia > Moricandia arvensis. The sequence continues at coordinate 26,884 of CAJHQP010007339.1, forward strand.
TGTCACGATATCCATTAGATGCATCTCAAGATTTTGATTGCCGCTAGGCTCATAGAATATATATCCATAACTAAAGCATATGTTTCTACATAATCGATCCCATGTCGTTGAGAGAAACCTTGATCCATGAGACGAGGTTTGTATCTTATGACCTTATTTCCTCATTTCCTTTCCAAACAAAAATCCATTTGTATCCGATTCACAGGTTCATTTGTGAGTATAGTAGGGCCAAATACATCTCATTTTTTAAGTGAATCAAGTTTGACTTGTATCGAATCTTTCCATTTTTCCAGCTGTGTCTCTTTCGACATCCACAGATCGATGGATTTTGATTACGGATAATCACTCTCTTCTTTTATTTCATTCGACACAATGTATGAGAGAACATCATAAAGACCATTCAATTTGTTCCGATTACATATTTTTTTGTTGTGAATGTAATTAATAGAAATCTGATTATTTTCTTCCGATTTATGATGTTTAACATTGTCACTACCCTCATGGTTCATTTCTTCCAAATTTTCTGCTATATTGTAGAGATTTTATTTTTCTATCTTCTTTTCGTTTTCGAGGATTATTATCCTTAGAATAAACATGCCTACCACACTTCAAGCATATTTTACATTGGAGGGTTTTTGTTTTCGAGAATTCTTATCTTTAGAACCAACATGCCTACCGCGCTCCAAGTGTTAATAGAAATCTCATGATTTTCTTCAGATTCGTGATAGTTACCAATGTCACAACCCTCATGGTTCATTTCTTCCATTTTTATGCTATATTGGAGGGATTTTGTTTTCCATCTCTTTTCGTTTTTTAGGATTCTTATCCTTTGAACCAACAAGCCTACCACACTCTCCGTATATACGTCACCATTTTGTTGTTCTAGGTATCACAAAATTGATGGATAATTACAATCAACATATATGCCTAACCTCCTTTGTGGTCTCATCTTTGTACTTTGAGGAAGTGGAATTGACATGTATATAATGCAATCAAAATTCTTTGATGGAAGATATGTGGTCATATTTAAAATATTCAATATATTGGGTAGTATTTGTGATATGCATTTGGTCTCACATGAATACTGCATGAAATATTTTGTCCCCATATAGAGGTTGAGAATTTGATCTCATGATTGATAGTCAAATTCTCATCATTGATAGTCTTGAAATTAGTTGTAGACATTTAATTGATGATTCATTCAAGCCATTTTGTGTTATGAACATGAGTGACAATATATTCAACGTCAATTCCAGTTAACATATAATAATCATTGAATGCTTAGCCAGTGAAATTACAAAGATTACCTAGTCTAATCTCTTTATTGGATAATCATGAAAATTAGCTCTTAGTTTGATTATCTAAGATAAAAATATCGCATATACAAAATTTTGAGGGAGGAATATAGAAAAATGTGTGACCATCTATTCAACGCATTGATCATTACTATAAAATAGTATCTATTCAACGCATCGATCATTACTGTAAAATAGTAGAATGATCCACAAGGTGGATGTGTAGGTCCACAAATATCTCATAAAATTCATTTAAGGAACTTTTGTAACTTTTTACTATTTTGGTTGGTTATGGTCTCATAAACAACTTTCCTAGAGAACATGCATCACATGTTATTATATTCCTTTGATAAACCTTTCAGGGGTTTTAGGGTTTCAGTGAATGACCACATGAGTTCACGGTGATTTTTTTGCTTGTAGTGCCTATACACCAAATTAAATGATCGTGCCACAATGTTTTATGATATGCTCAAATTAACCTCATGCAACTCTATCAAATAACACTGTCATCATAGTACTTAAGGATTGAATCCACAGGGATTGAGGACACACAATAGACTTATGGTTTCAAGCTAAGCTAAACCATAAAGTAAAAGCAATAAATCATTAGTAAATAGATAGATAGAGTAACAGATTGATAAGTGTTAGATCTAGGGAAATCAAACAGGTGAATCAAAACTACAGTCAATAGATGCCAAGGGTTTTATAAAGAATAATCCTAGAACTTAAATTCATAAAGCCATCCAACTCTCCATGCAATTAATATCTATCTCTAAATCCTCGAAGTCCAACTCTCGTTGTGTGAGCAATTTCTCTAGACAAGCATTAACAATCCAATTTTATATGTTCAGTAAGTTTTCTAGACCAATTCTCGTTGTGGTTAACAACCCATCTCAATAGGATTCATTTCAGGTGTTGATTACACTCTAGTGTCTCACAACTATCCTAGGATTATGTTTCTAGTTAGCTATTCTAGAAACAAGCAACGAGAGCAATCTAGATGAAGGATATAATGAAATTACACTAGCAATTCAATCAATCAGCCAATGGACTTTAAGTTCATGAAATCTCTATATCTAACAAAATGATCTATTAAGATATGAAAGCAAGAACACAAATCAAAGAATGAATAGATATCATAGATAAATCTACATAAGTTCCAGGAAGACTCATGAAAGAGTTATTCTCTTCTCTCCCAATCTCAAAACAAAATGAAAAAAGAAAATGTAGTCGTGGCTTAGAAACAGATAATATAGATTAAAACATGTTATGTGCTCTTTTGTAAATAAGGGAAGCTTTAGCGCTAAACTGAAATTCTTGAAGACTGATAAAAACTCAACGATAACAGCTAAGTATGGGCGTCATTTGACGCTCAGGTGGCGTCAGTCTACGCTCTTCATATCTCTTGAATCCTTGACAGCTTCTGCTCACGCGCTAGACGGACAACTCTTCAGTAAAATAATCATAAATTTCGATCTAGGATCCCAATTGCCTCAAACCGGTGGCATTGCAAAGCTAACCCAAAGATATAACTTGTGAGAAAATATGAGCTAATATCACTGTCGCAAGTTCTCCATTTAAGGATAAACTTTTGACGCATCTATATAGTTTTGCATCTCAAAAAGCTCCAAAAACCTCCGAAATCACCAAAATTGCCCAAAACGTACATAAACCTGAAAATACCCTAAAATAGACTTAAAATGATAATAAAGACTTCAAAAAGGACCTCAAGCAAAACATAGAACAAATTTGTGGAAGAGGTTTGAAAACATAGGGACTCACTAGCTCTTTAGAATTAATACCATCACCTCTACAGTGTTGCAAGCCACGTTAGATCAATGCCAACTTTATAAGCACTTCCATGCACTTAGCATTAGCTTAGCAAACTGACTATCCAGCCCAAAACTTAGTATACACCATCTTACATACCCTTTTACTAACCTCATTTCTTGAATAAATGTCTAGTCTTTATCTTTGAAGTATGGATCACAAGATACATGGGTTGTTACCCCAAATGGTTTTTGAACACACATGTAGTCTTCTCTGATTCCTTTCCTCTCTTTTCTCTGAATATTTTCTCTTCTTTTCTCTCTTTTTATTATATTTTCAAGCTCTGTAAAGTGTAGGCGAATAATAAGGTCATAAGAAATGTTCCTATCCCTCGCTTCCAGCGTTGTGTTATTATCCCATTGAATTAGAATAATGGGGTCGTTGGAACTTTACTATCCCTCTGCATCTCAGGAGATCACGCAATCTTTTTTTTCTAGATGCGAAAGAGAGGAAAGAGGGAGAACCAGAAGCACACAGACTTTTAGCTTCCAGACATGAAGGAGGAATCCGATCCAATGAATAGAGAGCCCTAAGAAAAACAAATTAAGTAAATTAAGGTTGGAGGTGAGCTTTGAATTCATCTGACATAATCATCAAGCAAGGGTGTTACTGGCAGGTACATCCGCGTTGGTGTTTCCATTGTAGTACACCCTGCAGTCAACAACTTAAATGAATTGTGTTATAGAGTGGTTAGGCGGTTTGTTCCATGAAAAGTTCATCATCCTTAACTAACTCAATTTTGATTCAGTAAAACAACTTACTTACATTCAAAACAAAACACAATATCAGTAGGCATCTTGTAACACCCACGTTCTGCAATATGAGCTGGAACAGTCCAAGGACGGGTTTAGCTAGACTGATCAGATGAGTTAGTTAGTGTTGGACTTTTTGCCTGGATATTTGTGGTCGGATTAAGACAATACTGTCGGGTCCGGAAATAGCAGTTGAGCTTGTCAGAAAAAGTTGTCGGATTCGAACAAGACATATATACTTGTCATCCGAGATCGGTTAGTCAATGGGTGGACTGATTGATATGCGCTTTTAGCAGAAACGATTACTGAGCTAAAAATGTACTGATAAGGCAAGCAAAAGGGCAGGAACAATTATCTGGTGGTTACTGGGAGCAGTTACTGAGTGGTTACTAGAGCAGTCACTAAATAGCTTAACTGACCATAAATAGTTATCGAGAGGATGAACTGTCATGGTAGGAATATTATCTAACCAATGCTTGGCGGCTACTAGAAGTTATGAACTGCTTAATTAGTGAAGTCGGTTACTGGATGGGATAATTAACACATGAGCAGTTACTTGCTAATGGGATTGAAGCAAAACTGCCCGAGAGTAGTTAGTGACTAAATTGGATGCACATGATGGTTTGGATTTAAGTAGAAAACCATCCATGAGCAGTTAGGGAGGGGGTGGACGGTTTATCCTGAGAGGAAACCGCACACTTCTCTTTTTAATGGGATTTTCATTCGAAAGGTAGATATCACGTTTTCCTGGAACACAACAGGAGTTCAGGAGAAAAACAGATTTCAACCGAGGGAGAAAGGGGAGAATCTGATTGATAGGGATGGAGATCACAAAAAAGAATTGATCAGATCCTTATCCGACTATCATAGAGTCAAATAATGGTGATTGTGGCTTAGTCTGGATCGTGTTAGGCGTGCTGCATGCCAAGCAATTGGTCGCGATGTACACACTAGAGTATGCGACGGATACAGACAATGGAAACCGTGTACAAGCAATAGGAAAGGGATTATTAGCATAGTCTGAGCATGACCGAGTCGTGTACTGTCAGAAAGGAAGGAATCACAATGGGATTGTCTAACTGATGGGTTACAGCCATGAAAGGAAGATCATCAGCGGGTCGGCATGGAGAGGTAACACTACTTTCTTTTTCGATGGTTGTTCATGTCTGGAATTATTGGGGTAGATCGTCATGATAAACTGAGTGATCGATGGTTATGGCCTAAGAGGATGGTCGCGACTAAAGGAAACATTACTTCGGTCAGATCTGTGATGGACCAAAGTGAAGTTTAGGTTCTGATTGATGGATTGCAAGGGAGAACAATAATAGTGGCAGTCATGATCGATTAATATAATCCGTGGGTCATGGAAATAATGTTCTGATGGGGTCTGAGGCAATCGTATGTGCAACAAGGAAGAACCGAAGCATCAAGAGACATGTTTAATGGTCATAAGAATGAGTGTGATCAATAGAGAGGATTATCGAGATGGATAAACGGAAAGTCTGAAGTGGTTTATCGATAGGATTGGTGTGGATTTTGATATTGGTAATCATGATTGATAAATTCTTAGCATCATGTATTGAATAAGGTGAAAACCTAGGCATTGTTGATCAATGGCGGATAAGGGCGTCTATAACATGTATTGACTGAGTGATTGCTGGACCAAGATTGACCGAATCATTTCTGATGATGGGATCATAGAAAGGAAACTGTAGAGCCAGGTGTACTGTGTGATATTGGTGATCAGAGAGATGGTAATCCATAGTTCGACTGGATAGGGGCAGTATGGCCGAGGAACTGACCTGAGTCAAGGCGGCTGATAGTCTGGTGATAGATTGGCCGAGGTAGTATAACCACTGTGGACCGTGAGGAGTCATAGTTGGATCTGAGGGCCGGTGGCCGAGTTATTGTCTAGCTGATTAGAATGAATCAATATATGCTTATGGGACGTTGAGCTTGTCTAGCGTCTTGATTGTACTGGATGGCTCAATTGGAACTGACCGTCTCTTCTTGCAACTTGTTCATGTCACTACAAGAAACAC
>CAJHQP010007340.1:0-32788 GCA_905132765.1 Moricandia arvensis
TGAAACACAAATTTCTTTCACTCTTTCAAGACCAAAACGTTTTTCATCACTGGAACTAACCATAACAAACATTTCAGGCACATAATTAACCATAACAAGTTCCTTACAGTGCTCTTGAGACTCCACAGAGAATGACTTATCTTCAGCTTCTGCTTCAGTGTTGTTTGGCTGCTCCAACACTTCTTCTGGTGGTGAACTCTTTTGTGCTTCTCCTGCTGAGTTTTCTTCTAAGACATGAGACACTGAATCAAGGCTACTCGGTTGCACCGGCTCAAAACAGGTTAGTCCATCACAAGTATTACTGATAACAATTTCAGATTGAGGAGAGAAAATAAAACAACCAAGTTCTGTCTCAGATTCTTTCCTTACCTTAGTTGTTTCTGTTCCCATCTCTTAAATGATCTGCTCCTGCTTGCTGCAACTCATTGGGTCAGGAACCTTTGAGGACGGTCTTGTACTCTTTCTTTTGTCCTTCTATAGTTCCTTGAATATCTGGTTACACATATCAGTGATGTTTTGGGGAGTACTCATCTGCTTAAGAACTCTAAGCCGCAACTCCTGATCATCACGAGTATGGACAATTTTTATTCCTCTTTGGACAGTATATATTGTCCCCTGCTCGTCCTAATAGGTGTGTCCAGCAGCCTCCCCGGTTGTGACTTTTCCTGCAACAAATCAGTATTGTAAAAACCCGATTTTTCTTTACTTGACAAGTGCTGTCTTTTTCCCAGCAAACTCTTTGTGGAGGAACTGAGTTGGTTGGGCTGTTGGTTTCTCTCAGGACGTCTGGTAACACTGGATACATCCTGGCTCCTCCTTTTCATCTTAGCATCTTTCTGAACCTGAAAATCAGTACCCAAAACATTATCAGAAACAAAGGAAGCTCTTTTAAAATCAAATTTCTTATCCATTTCTTTCATCATTGTAGCCATCATGGCCATCTGGATCTTATTAAACTTATAGGTTTTTGTCTTATTTCTTTTACTGACATCTCCAGCCATGGTTTCCTGTTACAACTCAACAAGAAAAGTTAGTACACAAATAGATAGCCGAAGCCTCTCTTCTCTCAAGTGTTTCTCTCTGATTTTTCTGTGAGTTCTTTTCTCTGTGAATCCAGTAGCTCAGCAACAAACAAAGACAAGCCTGTATAGAATCAATTCCCCACCCCAAAGAGAAGAAAAAGATAGACAGATTGCAAGATTTTTGGTTGCAAGGAGCTTTACCACCAGAGACTGGATTTCTCTTCAGTCTGGCTGGATTTCTCTTCAGCCTCTTGTTTTTTTTTTTATAAACTGGTTGGCCTCCTTGCAGAACAACAGATAGATAGAGAAGAAAAACAGAAATTCGACAGAGAAAATAGAAGATGAACAGACAAGAAAATAGGTTCCCAAAAAGAGAAAAAGATTTTGAATTCAAACCACAAATCAGTAGCCCTCAATCTGCTCTGATACCAAATGATGAAAACCCTTCTGGTTTTTGTTTCCCTTGACTGATCTTGAGGGTGATTTGAATGGTCACTTTTGGTGGTTACTAACACACGCAGGTTGCTTTGAATGGATTAGACTCGAACTGATGGTGGATGGAATGAATGAATGGTTCTTCAGAACTGATCTATGGACTGACCAGAACTTGTGTAGAAGTGCCAATAGATCGTGCAGTTTACCCACACAAACAATGATCTAAAGACAAAGTGCTTTGCAGAGAATTAACTCCTAAGCATACAATGTTCAGAAGCTGAACAAGGGATTCACAGTTTGTAATAGGTTGTTAAACAAAAAGGTGAATGATCTTATTGAGGTCGTGCATAGTCTATATATAGTCTTACAAGAATGTAGAAAGCTAGAAATGATGTAGAAAACTAGGAACTTAGGAAACAGAAATGAAGACTAAGACTTTTTGACCACTTTTAAGTGTTTTGTTGAATGACTCTTGGATGATCACGACCAAGACTTTCTTGCTGAATCTTTTCTGATATTTCTGGATGAGAATGGGTCAGAAAACATCTGAATAAAAGCCTGGTCGAATTTGGTAAGAAACAAACCCATAATGAACTTGTTATGATAATCTCTCCTTGAGCTGCAACACTTCTTCTTGGGCCCCTTGATCCAAAACAGCTTCATAAGGTTTCTTGGACTTGAATTTCGTGGCTGATCCATAAGAAAGAGATAATGGACCCTTATCTTTGGTTTTGAACTCCTTTTGGGCTGAGAGAAACAAATCTGACCCATCTTCTTCTTTGGGTCGAAAATCACTTGTCCAGCTAGGTCCATGGCAGCTTCAGTGTCACTCCCATTCAGCTTAGCTTGTCCTAGTGTAGTGCCACTCACATTCAGCTTTGCTCGACCTAGTGTAGTGTCACTCAGCTGGTTCAGCTCGTCCTGCTCCAAGTTCAGCTCACTCAGCTCAATCAGCTCCTGGTTAGTGTCACTTAGCTCATCCAGCTCCAAGTGAGTGTAACTTAGCTCATACAGCTCCAAGTTAGTGTCACTTAGCTGGTTCAGCTCATCTTCAGTCTCCTTAGCTGGTTTCAGCTCAACCACACTCACTTCAGCTGGTTTCAGCTCAGCCACACTCTGTTTCAGCTCGTCCTCACTCTCATTAGTTGGTTTTAGCTTAGTATGCTCGCCATTAGTCCATCCTGGTTTGTCCTTTGTTGGATGATCAGCTGGCTCGGCCATGGTTACATCAGGTTCTATTAACCACTTCAGTTTGTCCATCAGTTTGCGGATGACAAGTAGTAGAAAACAACAGTTTAGTGCCTAGCTTAGACCAAAGTGTCTTCCAGAAGTAACTAAGAAACTTAGTGTCCCTATCAGAAACTATAGTTCTAGGCATGCCATGAAAACGAACAACTTCTTTAAAGAACAGGTTAGCAACATGCAATGCATCATCAGTCTTATGACATGCTATGAAATGTGCCATCTTAGAGAACCTATCAACAACAACAAAGATTGAGTCCTTTCCGGTTCTAGTCCTAGGCAATCCAACAACAAAGTCCATGGAAATGTCATTCCAGGGATTGTGTGGAATGGGTAAAGGAGTATACAAACCCTGGGATTGGACTTGGGACTTGGCATGCTTGCAAGTGGCACACCTCCCACAGATTCTCTCCACATCTCTCTTCATGTGCGGCCAATAGAAGTGATCCTGCAAAACTTTTAAGGTTTTGGCAATCCCAAAGTGTCCCATTAGACTGTCCCCATGGGATTCCCTGACAAAAAGATCTCTCAGAGAGCAGTTAGGCACACATAACCTATTGTCATAAAACAAATAGCCTTCTTGTCTAATGTAATGCCCTGCAGCAAACTTCTCACAAGAAGCATAAGCTTCCTTGAAATCATGGTCAGTATCATACATATCTTTTATCTGCTCAAATCCAAGTAACTTAGCATCTAGAGTGGTCAAGAGAACATACCTCCGAGATAGTGCATCAGCAACTATGTTCTCCTTACCTTGTTTATACTTGATCACGTATGGGAAGGTCTCAATGAACTCAACCCACCTTGCGTGTCTCTTGCTAAGCTTACTCTGCCCTTTTAGATACTTTAGGGACTCATGATCAGTGTGTATGACAAACTCCTTGGGCCACAAGTAATGTTGCCACGTTTGTAATGCCCTCACCAACGCATAAAGCTCTTTGTCATAGGTTGCATAGTTGAGAGTGGCTCCTCCAAGCTTCTCACTGAAGTAGGCTATAGGTTTCCTATCCTGCATCAATACAGCACCAATTCCAATTCCTGAGGCATCACATTCTATTTCAAACGTTTTAGTAAAGTCAGGAAGCATAAGAAGAGGTGATTGAGTAAGCTTCTCTTTTAGGCTCTGGAATGCCTTCTCTTGTGCTTCTCCCCACTTGAATCCGACATCCTTCTTTATCACTTCAGTCAAGGGAGCTGCAATGGTGCTAAAGTCTCTCACAAATCGCCTATAGAACCCAGCAAGCCCATGGAAACTCCTCACTTCTCCTACTGTGGTTGGACTCGGCCAGTCTTTGATGGCTTTGATCTTCTCCTCATCGACCTTAACTCCATCTGCACTCACAACAAAGCCTAGGAAAACCAAGTTATCCGTGCAAAAAGTGCACTTCTTCAAGTTGGCATAAAGCTTTTCATTCCTTAGAACATTCAGGACAGCCCTAAGATGTTCTAGATGTTCTTCTAAGTTCTTGCTATATACTAAGATGTTATCAAAGTATACTACAACAGAAATGCCTATGAATGATCTAAGAACATGATTCATTAACCTCATGAATGTACTAGGTGCATTGGTTAATCCAAATGGCATAACTAACCACTCATATAATCCATGTTTAGTTTTGAATGCAGTTTTCGATTCATCTCCTTCTTTCATCCTAATCTGATGATAACCACTTTTTAAATCTATCTTAGAAAAGATGCGAGAACCATGCAATTCATCAAGCATATCATCAAGTCTAGGGATAGGATGGCGATACTTCACTGTGATGTTATTGATTGATCTACAATCAACACACATCCGCCATGTACCATCCTTCTTAGGTACTAGGAGCACTGGTACCGCACATGGGCTCAAACTCTCTCGGATATAGCCCTTCTCCATGAGTTCCTCTACTTGTCTTTGCAACTCCTTGGTCTCAACCGGGTTGGTTCTGTATGCTGGACGGTTTGGAAGAGTAGATCCTGGAACAAAGTCTATCTGGTGCTCAATCCCTCTCAAAGGTGGTAAACCAATGGGATTGTCCTCTGGAAATACATCTTGAAACTCCTGCAAAAGAGAAACCATCTCACTCGGATACACCGGTGTAGAATCTGTTAAGTTCAAAAGAGTTTCTTTAAACACAAGTAAGATAGCAGATTGTTTAGATTAGAGAGTTCTTTTGATATCACCCATGTTAGCATAAAAGTTTGGCTGCTTAGTTCCAGCCGGTTTTAGATCAATCTACTTCTTCTTTTGGAGTTGAATCTGATCTTGTTGTACTTCCTTAGGTGTCAAGGGAACCAGAGTGATCTTGCGTCCCTTGAACTCAAAGGAGTGCTTGTTGGTGAAGCCATCATGGATAACTCGGCGATCAGATTGCCAAGGTCTTCCAAGAAGTATGTGACCAGCTTCCATAGGCAACACATCACACAAGACTTCATCTTCATATCTCCCAATGGCTAAGGGAATAAGGACTTGACTTGAAACCTTCATGGTGCCTTCTTCATTCAGCCATTGTAGCCGGTAAGGTTTGGGATGCTTTTGAACTTTCAATCCCAACTTCTTGACCATGGTTTCACACGCAGCATTCACACAACTTCCTCCATCAACAATGAGGCTGCACACCTTTCCTTGGACCAAGCACCGGGTGTAGAAGAGGTTCTCATGCTGCTCTAGCTCCTCAGCCTTGTTTTGCAAGCTTAGAAGCCTTCTTGCTACTAAAAGCTTCCCCTGGACAGGTCCCTCTTCATGTTCTTCTTCAGTGTCTTCTTGGTCAGACTCGGTGTTGTCATCTTCTGAGGCATACTCTCCATCTTCCAGCAAGATCATGAATCTCTTGTTGGTACATTCATTGGCATAATGTCCTATTCCTTGGCACTTGAAACACTTGACATCACGAGCTCTGGAACTAGAAGCTTCAACCTTGCCTTTGACCTTGTCAAGAGCACCGCTTGGTTTGGTCTCTTCTCTTGGATAGGACTTGTGATCCTTCTGGAACGGTTTAGACTCCTTAGCGTAAGGTGACTTCTCGTCCTTGGTGTTGTGTAACCGGTTAGAGCCATAGTGTTTGCGTGAATGTCCCTTCCTCTTGAGCTGTTGCTCCACAAGAATAGCCTTGTGTAGCATCTCTTCAAGCTCCACATAATGTTGCATCTCAACATTGTCTTGTATCTCTCGGTTTAAACCACATATGAACCTTGACATGGTTTCTTCTCTATCTTTTGAGATGCTAGCTCTTAGCATGAGAAACTCCATCTCCTGGTAATAAGCCTCCACTGATCTTGATCCTTGGGTAAGTTTCCTAAGCCGGTGATGCAAGTCTCTGTGGTAGTGACTTGGAACAAACCTCTTGCGCATGATAGACTTCATCTCTGTCCAAGTCTCTACTGGTTCTTCTCCATTCCTCCTACGAGTTGTGATGTACTGATCCCACCAACTTAGAGCATAGTCAAAGAAATCAGTGGCAGCAATCTGAATCTTCTTGTGGTTTGTGTACTGCTTACACTGAAAGACTAGTTCAATCTTCTTCTCCCACTCAAGGTAGGCATCCGGATCAGCTTTGCATGGAATGGGGGTATCTTTATCTTCAAACCAGCAAGCTCATCTCCCTGGTTCATCCTTCTTTCTTGGACACGCCTATTTCTTCTTTGGCTTTGTCTTGAGGATGAACTGAGGTGTTCATACTCATTGTCAGTCTCCTCATAACCGGCATGCTCTTGGCGAGTTGCATGAGGTCTCTCCTCTCTCCTAGTCTCTCGGTTTGGAACTTGACTAGTAGCTCTCCATATGTCTTCTCTGAGCTCTCTCTGGATGTCATTGAGGTTGGTCCTCATCATCTCGGTCATGGTTGTTACCATGTTCTGATTGAGTTGAGCCGACATAGCCTCCATGAGAAGCTTGTTCTTCCTGATGAGTGCAGCTTCTTCTTCAGACTCGGATCCCATGCTTCCTGCACAAAGGTAAACAAAATAACCAGTAAAAGGTTTCTAGGTAACAAGAAAAGCAAAAAGGAAAACGGATAAAACAATCTAAAGCTTCTTCTGCAAGACAAAAGTAAAAAGGATAATCGGCTACAAGCAAAAAGGAGATTAGGGTTGCCAATTTCTAGCAAAAAGGAAATTCTTCAATTCTTGTCTAAACTTTTCTAAACTTCTCTATCACCCTAAACAACCTTAGTCTACTCGTGTTCAAGGTGATTAACAAGTTAAACAGATGAAACAAAGTGATCTAAAAAGCAAAGAACTTAGGCGGCTAGGGTTTCTCTCTCTAGGGTTTTCTCGCAAGCAAAAAGGAAAATGTTAAATCCTTGTCTAAACTCTTATGAAACTCGAGCAGCCCCAAACAAATTAGAACTACTGATTAAACAAGATGATAGAGATGAAACACGGATGAAACAAAATTAACAAGAGAGAAAAACGAGTACTTCCCAACCAAAGGTGCTCTGATACCACTTGATGCGCCCCTAGGATGCTCTTTGGTTGATGGGAATGGATAGATCCTTGCAAGAACGAATCAGAGACTCAAGTTCTTCAAGGTTGTGGATCGATTGGTGACACAAGAGGGATGATAAGATCTCTTGATACTCCTAGATGAATAACTCGGATATAACACACCAAGCAAACACCCTTAGGTTCCTGGATACTACACACCAGAAGGAACTCGACAACTTGTCTTAGAGAGAGAGAGAGCCGTCAAGGAGAAAAGAATACTCGTTGATTAAAGGATGGATCATTACAATAGGGTTTAGAGACCCTTTTAAATAAAGAGAAACCGAGAACATGCTCTCTAGGGTTTCGGAAATAAGCAAAAAGAAAACTATAGTTTAACTTTAACATAAGCTTAAAATGACATAAAAATGTAAACTTCTTTTAGCCTTGGACCGAGATAGGGCCTAAGTGATGTGAAGACAATTTGTGGCCTCGTTAAAAACCTTCCTCCGAAAAACCTCATGGGACAAAACCAAAAGCAAGGAAAAGAGCATGCACCCCATGTCTTGCCTAGACACTAACTCAGCTTGATGTAGAGATGGCTTGAATTGTGATCAAGACATCTCGGATCAGACCTTGTCCAAGACTTTCTTGTTGTCAATGTGAAGTGAGTAATCCATCAACATTCTCTTTAAACTTCTTGACTCTGGAACGAGTCATGGGACCTTCAGGAATGGCTAGAGCATCATCACCAGGCTGCTGGTGCAATGTGGCTTCATGTGGCTCATCTAGACTCTCCTTGTTCTCCTTAGTGATCCGGTCCATGATCACATCAAAGACAGTTTAACAACCTTAGGCAGATTCGAAACAAGAGATTGTGAGAATAGAGAATTAAGTAACCAGAGTAAACGTAACCAGAGAATAAGTAGAAAATAGAGAATGATGTAACGAGAGTATTATTAGCCAGAGAATTGGAGAATTATGGAGAATAAGTAACCTGGGAATTAGAGAAAAGAGAATAGAGAATATAGAATAGAGAATTTCTAAAGAGTTCTAATGGACAGAGTTTTGCTCTGTTTTCTTGAATTTTGCGGAAGCATAAACAGCCAGGAGCATCTAATATTAATCAAGAGTTCGGTGCTTTATTAGCTGAAACACGATGGACCATTGAACAATTAATTTGCTCACTGATCTTAGACATGTGCCACTGGAAGCTTTAACATGAGGAGGTCCTAGTCTAGCATGCCACAAAGCATTCTTATTCAAAACAGAAACAGGAACAGAAGTAAACGAGCAATTATGATCAGGCACAGAACTAAGTTCTTCAAGCATATAAAGGTCTCCTTTGGTAACTCCTTGCCCAATCAACCGTTTGCTCTCAATATCCTGAAACTTCACATCATTAGGACTAAAGATAACATTGCAATGCATATTATTGACCTGAAGTGATAAACCATCTCACTAAAGGTTAATGTGCAAAGCTTGGGCAAAACCCACTTAGAGACTGATCAAGGTCTAAGGAGGGTCCAGAAGCTTATGCAGAGCTAGAACAAGGTTCAGGAGGGGTTTACTATGAAGGAATAAGGCTTGGGGCAATTTGGGAGCAAATGGTTGAGGTGCAAAAAATAGGGTGGTCCGTACAGTACAGTCGTATGGACTGTACGGCCTGTACGGATGGGCCAACCCGGGAAACTTATTTCTCGACCATTTGAAGACATTTTACGTTTGTGCAAAAACCGGGTCAAGTTGTACGGACCAAACCCTAAATCCGTACAACCCTAGGTCTTACCTTGCATCCCAAGTCACAGAGAAGCTTCAATGGTGAAGAAAGAGTCTCGGATGGTTTGGAGAAGAAGATGGGATCAGAATGGCATCTTGGAAGGCATCTGCGAGATGCTGCTTGTCTTGACCATTTATGGATAAGTTTCAGGCTGGAAAGGAAGGAGGCTGAACCTGGACTGATCTCTGGATAGATGTATAGGCCTTGGTGGCCGATTCTAGGCCAAGTTACACTTTTGACCAGCCAGGCTGTCCCCAAGCGTGTATAGCTCATGCTCCACTCATTTCAAACATTCCCTTGACTCCACATTCTTGCTCTGATATTTTGTAAACCCTAGACTAGCTCATTTATCTATTTATACTCTTGTATTGTCGATGGTTAATGATAAGCTGAGATTTTCTCTCCTTCACAATCTCTTAGTCTCTATTCTCTCTATTCTCTGGTTACTTAGTCTCATAATCTCTCATATACTCTCATAAACTCTTTAATCTCTCACGAATCTCTCTCTCTCACTCTCTCATCAATCTCGTTCCTTTATCATCAAGTCTCATCCACTTCATCTCCATTCTCGTTCATCATCACTCAACACTTGTTCTCTGAAAACTTTCATGGTATCAGAGCCAGGTTGCTCAGTCTCCTGGTGAAGCTTTCGCATCAGTCACAAGCTCTAAAGATCACTCCTTTCCAGATCCAGTTCATCCAGATCTAAAGTTCACACCTTTAAAGACAAAGAAGATAGTCTAGCTCATATCCGACCTCAAGATGGAGTCCTCCAGAGCCATTGTCATTCCAGTCATCCTCAAAGGTCCCAACTACCTTCTCTGGTTTCGCCTGGTGAAGACAGCCCTTGGTGGAAAGGGGTTATGGAGCCATTGCATCTCAGGTGCTCCAAACTCCTCCAAAGTTGTCGCCTCTCAAGAGAGTTCATCCAGTGGTGATACTGGCTCTCTTATTGTCTCGGAAGAGAAGTGGCAGCAAGATGACTACCTGTCTTAACCTTTCTCCAAAGCTCCATAGAAAGTTCTATCCTTGAAGCCTACTCATACTGTGAGAGTGCTAAGGAGCTTTGGGAAACTTTAAACAAGATCTATGGTAACATCTCTAACCTCAGCCGAGTCTTTGAAATCAAGAGAGCCATCAACAACCTGTCCCAAGAGAATGAGGAGTTCACGGTTCATCTGGGAAAGTTCAGAGCCCTTTGGTCTGAACTAGAGATGCTGAGACATCAATCCATTGATCCAGAGGTGTTGAATGAAAGAAGGGAGCAAGACAAGGTGTTTGGTCTGCTCTTAACCCTCAGTCCTTCCTTCAATGACCTTATCAAGCATATCCTAAGGTCTGAGAAGCTTCCCACGCTTGAAGAGGTGTGTTCCCAAGTCCAAAAGGAGGAGGGTTCACACGGGTTGTTTGAAGCAAAGGAGAGTCCTCTCCTTGCTTCACAAGCTGAAGTAGATCCTCAGTCCAACAAGGCGGCTTACAAGAGGGAGGACAGAAGGGGTCTCAAGTGCGAGCATTGCAAGAGGGATGGACATACCAAGGAGAGGTGTTGGGTGCTTAACCCACATCTCAAACCTGCCAAGTTCAGATGAGCCGTGTCCATGGAGGTTCAAGGAATCAGCTCAGATTCCTTGGGTTGTAAGCAAACCTCCTAAACCCTTAATAAGAGCTTGTGTCTTTGTTTAGTTGTGCATTGAGTGGTGTTTGTGTCCCAGGATCTCCTGGCTTGTTTATTGCAATGTAGTATGTTCCTGGTCGCTTTTGTCATAGACTATCCATCATGGTTGTCTTGAAGCATTTAGAAGTTGTCTAAGCTCTTGTTTCATGGTTTTGATAATCTGTTTTGCATAAGCATATCTCATTCTGTCTAAGTTCAGTCTGGTTGCATACTGGTTCTAATGCCTTTGTTTAATCCATCAGTGTGTGCTTGCATCATTTAGAAGCTGTCTAGGTTGCTTGCATCATTGGTTTTGATTGGAACTGGTGTGCATAGTCTCTTAAAGCACTCGGATTGAACCTATTGCATTCATATAGTTTTGCTTAAGTTCTTGCATACATCTATTGCTGCATGAAATTAAAAGCCTAAAGTGTCAGTGTATTGTTGAAAGCATACATTGCTCTTTAGATATGGAAATGTGCTTGATCTTGTTCTTGTGATTAGCTTGTTTCAATATCATAGCTTGTTGAGGCATTGGAGATCAAACCGGATGTGTGATCTTGGTTTGGTCCCAATGGGATGATCTAATCTTGCATTGAGTTATGGTGATGTTAGGTACACAAGATACAGTGACAAACCAAACCAAGGTGACAAGATACTGATCTTATGCCATTGCATATCATCACTGGACGAGTCAGTCCACAAACTACAGGAAGTGTAGTGTGATTGAATATGCAATGAGAGGATGATGCCATTGTATGATACCACATGGACATGTCAGTCCCAAAGTCTACAAGAAGTGTAGAGTGGGTGATCATACAATGAGAGACTACCTTGTGAGGGCTCTTAAGGTGATTCAAACACCATTTATTCCTGGTATAAGGAAGAGAGCCAAAACTCACAAGGGTTAGGACATCAAGTCTTGTAAAGACTGATGGTTCCTAAAGACCATGGAACGTATACGCTAATCTCACAAGCTTAGCTCCTCCCATAGTCTCGGAGTTAAGCTTGAGGGGGAGTCTAAATGTACATGATCCATGGTCCAGTATCAAGCCGTGCAAGGACTTCAACAAAGGATCACCAAACCGGGTCTAGGCAGTGGCGTGTCTATGCAAAGAGGCTGTTCAGAGCAGCCTTGGTTGTGTGCCTATGAAAGCTCAGTTCAATGCGGCCTCTGTGGTGAGGTGATTGAAAACTGAAGCTGAAAGCTCCACACACCTCCCATCAAGTTGGTGTT
This sequence comes from Moricandia arvensis, assembly GCA_905132765.1. NCBI lineage: Eukaryota > Viridiplantae > Streptophyta > Magnoliopsida > Brassicales > Brassicaceae > Moricandia > Moricandia arvensis. Next base: position 11,775 of record CAJHQP010007340.1, read on the forward strand.
GCCATGAAGAGGTTGCAACCGGCCAAGTGTGAGGGATTCAAGTGAAAAACCAGTCACTCCTCATCCAAACAAAAAGGGAAGTACCTTGAACTCAATCTATTACAAGTCATTCATCATTTCTATGGTTCTTAAAATGCTTGAATAGATTGGTTCTGAGTGTTAAATGGAATAAGTTCTAGTACTTGAGCCTTAGTTGAAACCATCATTGATATCTTGCTTCATTTAGAAGATTGTCTAAGTTGCTAGAATCTCTGGTTTTGTTTAAACTTTGAGCCTTGTCTAATCTTGATAAGTACTGATGCACCTTTGGGATAATGTATCAGGTACCATTACCAGTGCTTGAGCCTCACAGAAGATGATCATGGTCGTTTCATATCTTCTCTAAGGTGGGCTTGAAGTCAGTTGAGAGGGGGAGACCCAAACCGGGTCTATGAAGAGGTCAAGCCGAGTTCTATGAGTGTGCAAGCCTTCTGTTGTTTGCTGCACGAGTTTAGGCCACGATCCAGAGTCCTTTGTGTCCAACCACACTGTTTCTAAGGCACAAAGGCTCAATGGCCAATCCCTAGGCCTTGAAAGAACTTACTCTTTCCTTGCCAAGGTTTTATCCCTAAAGAGGGTTTTCTTTGGTAAGATTTTAACGAGGAGGGACTTCAGGGTTCCAAGCTTGACTCAGGATCTATAGAGTCAAGCTTGAGGGGGAGTGTTGACCTGAAGTGATAAACCATCTCACTAAAGGTTAATGTGCAAAGCTTGGAAAAAACCCACTTAGAGACCAATCAAGGTCTAAGGAGGGTCCAGAAGCTTATGCAGAGATAGAACAAGGTTCAGGAGGGGTTTACTATGAAGGAAGAAGGCTTGGGTGCAATTTGGGAGCAAATGGTTGAGGTGCAAAAATAGAGTGGTCCGTACAGTACGGCCGTACGGACTGTACGGCCTGTACGGATGGGCCAACCCGGGAAACTTATTTCTCGACCATTTGAAGACATTTTAGGTTTGTACAAAAACCGGGTCAAGTTGTACGGACCAAACCCTAAATCCGTACAACCCTAGGTCTTACCTTGCATCCCAAGTCACAGAGAAGCTTCAATGGTGAAGAAAGAGTCTCGGATGGTTTGGAGAAGAAGATGGGATCAGAATGGCATCTTGGAAGGCATCTGCGAGATGCTGCTTGTCTTGACCGTTTATGAATAAGGTTCAGGCTGGAAAGGAAGGAGGCTGAACCTGGACTGATCTCTGGATAGATGTATAGGCCTTGGTGGCCGATTCTAGGCCAAGTTACACTTTTGACCAGCCAGGCTGTCCCCAAGCGTGTATAGCTCATGCTCCACTCATTTCAAACATTCCCTTGACTCCACATTCTTGCTCTGATATTTTGTAAACCCTAGACTAGCTCATTTATCTATTTATACTCTTGTATTGTCGATGGTTAATGATAAGCTGAGATTTTCTCTCCTTCACAATCTCTTAGTCTCTATTCTCTCTATTCTCTGGTTACTTAGTCTCATAATCTCTCATATACTCTCATAAACTCTTTAATCTCTCACGAATCTCTCTCTCTCACTCTCTCATCAATCTCGTTCCTTTATCATCAAGTCTCATCCACTTCATCTCCATTCTCGTTCATCATCACTCAACAATTGTTCTCTGAAAACTTTCACATATCAGTGGTACACTTCTTGACAGAAAGTAAGTTTGAAGTAAACTCAGGCATATAGAAAGCTTTAGATTCTTTGTCAAACAGTTTCAACTTGCCTACACCTCTTATTGGTATCCTATCTCCATTAGCAATCATTACATGTCCATGTGCAGGTTCAATGTCTCTAATAAGACTAGTATCACTGATCATATGATGAGATGCACCTGAATCTATTATCAAAGGTTTAGACATGTTATGAGCAGTGTGAGATTGACCAAGCATCCTAGAATGGGTGTAGGCACTATCAGTTTTAGCATTACTAGCAATCCTATATGCTCCAAATGAGTACCTAGTAATACCAAGATTGTTACCATTATCCTTGAGCATTTTTATGAGAGCATCCATCTCAGATCGGCGGATGAACTCATGCTCATTGGGTCGTGGTTGATGGGCAGTATAGGTCACCAACGCCTTGCTCTCACCACCTTCACGCCCTTCTGCTTCATTGGCCCGGTTAGAGGTTCCTACCCCAGCTTGATCACTTGTACCATAAGTGACATTTGCACGAGCCTCCCTTTCTTTCATGAACTTGGCCGGCTTGAGGTGAGGATGGAGAATCCAGCATTGGCTTTTCTTGTGTCCATGCCTCTTGCAATGATCACAGTTTCCCCCAAACCTCCTTTCTTCATAGTTTCTAGTGAACCTCCGGTCTTCATACTTATGAGCTTTGTTTGCTTGAGGCACCTCGGCTTGATTTGCTAGAGTTAGCTCCCCCTTCCCTCCAAAGAGCCCCAAAGATCCTTGTTCCTTCTAGATCTGAGCACAAACATCTTCAAGAGATGGGAGTTTCTCGGATCTAAGGATGTGCTTAATGAGATCGTTGTAAGTAGTATTGAGAGTAAGCAATAGGCCAAAGACCTTGTCTTGCTCACTTCTCTCATTAAGCTCATCCGGATCAGTAGTACTAGGCCTCAGCATCTCAAGTTCTGACCACAAAGCTCTAAACTTTCCCAAGTGTTTGGTAAACTCCATGTCTTCTTGGGCTAAGTTGTTGATAGCTCTCTGGATCTCAAACACCCGGGTGAGGTTTGAGATGTTTCCATGCACCTTTTGGAGTGTATCCCATAGATCCTTAGCTTTCTCACAGTAGCTGTAGGCTTCTAAGATCGACGGATCCAGTGAGCTCTGGAGAATGGATATCACCAGGTTGTCCTCCTGGATCCACTTCACTTCATCACAAACCACCACCTCTTTGTCGCCTTCACGAGTAAACAGTTTTGGAGCTTCACTCTCAAGGATGTGACTCCAGAGACCCTTACTTCCCACGGCTGTCTTCACCACACGAGACCAAAGAAGGTAGTTTCCTCCCTTGAGGGTAACCGGAATAACAGTAGTCATTGTATTCTTCATTCCCGGAACAAAAAGGTTGAGACTTGAACTTTAGAGAACAAAAGGATGAAACTTTGTATGAACGGACTCAAACAAACCCAGATTCAAGTGAACCAGGCTCTGATACCATGAAATCTAGAGTAGAATCTGAGTACAATAAGTAAGGAAGAGGAGATTTAGAGGATTCGAGACTAAAGAAAGAGACTTGAAAAGATTTGGATCTAAGAACCCATTTCGGATGAACCGAGAGACTAGAGAGAATAAGAGAAATGAAATGAGTTGCTTGATTGATTAATAATTCGACAAGAGGGTTACAATATATAGAGGAAAGCTTAGGGAAACAAAAGGATAAGGTTTCAACGGATAGAAGACTAAACGTGTGAAGTCAAGGCTCGTTTAGGCGCCTAATCAAATACTTGGACGAGAAGCTTCAACCGCGAGATGCCAAAGGAATCTTGACCAGATGCTCTTCCTTTCTTAGCCACATGAGCCAGCCTGTCCACAGCTCTTGCTTTTGGTCTTCCTTATCCGCGAACCAAGCTTGAGTCGGGGTGGTAAATGGTAAATGTAACTTTTGGTCGAGTTACATTTACCTCGGGTAACTTTCGACCAAGTTCACCCGGGTAACTTTTGTACGGCCTTGTACGGCCAAACCGTACGGACATGTACGGACACCCAAAATCCAAACCTTCTCCATTCCTCTAGTCTTTCTCTATCAAGTGAACCCCTCTTGTTCAACACCTAACTGCTCTTTGAGAGATCTGTTTCTCAGGGAATCCCATGGGGGCAATCTAATGGGAAACTTTGGGATTGCCAAGACCTTAAAAGTTTTGCAGGATCACTTCTATTGGCCGCACATGAAGAGAGATGTGGAGAGAATCTGTGGGAGGTGTGTTACTTGCAAGCATGCCAAGTCCCAAGTCCAATCCCAGGGTTTGTATACTCCTTTACCCATTCCACACCATCCCTGGAATGACATTTCTATGGACTTTATTGTTGGACTTGTAAGTTTATTGAAGAACAGAATGAAGAACAAGGAAGAACAAGAGAGAGAGTGTGTGTTTGATTCGAAAATTAAAGGGGAGAGAGTGAGAAAGGTGTTTACTTGACAGAGAATAAGAGAGAGAGAGAAGGAGTTTATTTTTCCTTAAACTGAATATTGGTATGTAGCACTACATAAATAGACACAGGGAGACAAAAGAGAAAAGAATAAACAAAGGTGGTCTGATCGAGAGAAAGGGACAGGTCCTCTGCTTCCCAACGGGTATCTTGACCATTCCAACCAGTTTGAACACTATGGTGTAGTTGATTCATGTAGTCGACTATATCACAGGACTATGTAACCAGATGTTCTTCTCTTCTCTTGATCTATGTAGTTGATTCATGTAGTCGACTATATCACCGGACTATATAACCAGATGTTCTTCTCTTCTCTTGATCTATGTAGTTGATTCATGTAGTCGACTATATCACCGGACTATATAACCAGATGTTCTTTTCTTCTCTTGATCTATGTAGTTGAGGCATGTAGTCGACTATATCACCAGACTATGTAAATGATCCTTATTCAGATCTCTTCTTATTCATGTCAATACTCCCCCTCAAGCTTGACCAAAAGTTTTGATCAAGCTTGGAAAACTATGAAGACTTCCCTCATTAAAACCTTAGTATGCAAAATCCATTGGGATAAAAACATACTAAGGAAAGAGTAGAAGGTCCATAGCTAAGGGGATCACGCCTGTGTGATATCAATGAGTCCAAGCTTGGGATAGATGGACTCACACACCTTAGTACTTGCAGCTTTGTTGAAGATGTCGGCTAACTGATCTTCACTCCTTGTATAGCAAGGTAGAATGACTCCTTGGATTATCACTTGTCTCACTTTGTGGCAGTCCACCTCAATGTGTTTAGTTCTCTCATGAAATACTGAGTTTGAGGCTATATGGATAGCAGCTTGGTTGTCGCAATGCATGGTGATTGGTGCAGTGATCTCTATCCCCAAGTCTTTGAGAAGCCCTTTGATCCATACTAACTCATTTGTCAGATTCCTCATGGCTGTATACTCTGCTTCAGCACTTGAGCACGAGACCACCTTTTTCTTTTTGCTCTTCCATGTGACCAGATTGCCTCCTATGAAGGTGCAATAGCCTGTGGTTGATTTCCTATCATTCTTATCTCCTGCCCAATCAGCATCACAATAGCCAACCACTTCTGTGTTGCCATTACAGCTCATCCATACTCCTTGTCCAGGAGCTCCACTGAGGTATTTGAGTATCCTTTCCACCATTTTCCAGTGATGAACCTTTGGCACTTGCATATGCTGGCTCACCTGGTTCACAGCAAAGCAGATATCAGGTCTAGTGATGGTTAAATAGATAAGCTTACCCACTAGTCTTCTGTATTGCTTTGGATCATCAAATGGTGTGTCTTCATACTCCCCCTCACGCAAAATCTTATAGCCATCTTCTAGTGGAGTCTTGGCTGGTTTCTCTCCAAGCATACCTGCTTCATTCAAAAGGTTGAAAAACAGTCTTACAATGCTTGCCTAAAATACAAGCTTCACAATCATTATTCTCAAACACAACACCTGGAACCATTAAGTTTAAAGCTTTAACATGAGGGTGTCCTAGTCTAGCATGCCACAGAGCATTCTTATTCAAAGCAGAAACAGGAACAGAAGTAAACGAGCAATTATGATCAGGCACAGAACTAAGTTCTTCAAGCATATAAAGGTCTCCTTTGGTAACTCCTTGCCCAATCAACCGTTTGCTCTCAATATCCTGAAACTTCACATCATTAGGACTAAAGATAACATTGCAATGCATATTATTGACCTGAAGTGATAAACCATCTCACTAAAGGTTAATGTGCAAAGCTTGGAAAAAACCCACTTAGAGACCAATCAAGGTCTAAGGAGGGTCCAGAAGCTTATGCAGAGATAGAACAAGGTTCAGGAGGGGTTTACTATGAAGGAAGAAGGCTTGGGTGCAATTTGGGAGCAAATGGTTGAGGTGCAAAAATAGAGTGGTCCGTACAGTACGGCCGTACGGACTGTACGGCCTGTACGGATGGGCCAACCCGGGAAACTTATTTCTCGACCATTTGAAGACATTTTACGTTTGTGCAAAAACCGGGTCAAGTTGTACGGACCAAACCCTAAATCCGTACAACCCTAGGTCTTACCTTGCATCCCAAGTCACAGAGAAGCTTCAATGGTGAAGAAAGAGTCTCGGATGGTTTGGAGAAGAAGATGGGATCAGAATGGCATCTTGGAAGGCATCTGCGAGATGCTGCTTGTCTTGACCGTTTATGAATAAGGTTCAGGCTGGAAAGGAAGGAGGCTGAACCTGGACTGATCTCTGGATAGATGTATAGGCCTTGGTGGCCGATTCTAGGCCAAGTTACACTTTTGACCAGCCAGGCTGTCCCCAAGCGTGTATAGCTCATGCTCCACTCATTTCAAACATTCCCTTGACTCCACATTCTTGCTCTGATATTTTGTAAACCCTAGACTAGCTCATTTATCTATTTATACTCTTGTATTGTCGATGGTTAATGATAAGCTGAGATTTTCTCTCCTTCACAATCTCTTAGTCTCTATTCTCTCTATTCTCTGGTTACTTAGTCTCATAATCTCTCATATACTCTCATAAACTCTTTAATCTCTCACGAATCTCTCTCTCTCACTCTCTCATCAATCTCGTTCCTTTATCATCAAGTCTCATCCACTTCATCTCCATTCTCGTTCATCATCACTCAACAATTGTTCTCTGAAAACTTTCACATATCAGTGGTACACTTCTTGACAGAAAGTAAGTTTGAAGTAAACTCAGGCATATAGAAAGCTTTAGATTCTTTGTCAAACAGTTTCAACTTGCCTACACCCCTTATTGGTATCCTATCTCCATTAGCAATCATAACATTGTTAACTTGAAGAGATGAAATGGAGCAAAAGGATGAGTTTGGGTGAAGTTTGGGTCTTGTGCAAAAATAGGGCAAGACCTCCGGAGATTGTCTGAGAAAGCTTTAGGAGTGTTTAAAGGTTTCAAGAAGTGTCCTGAAGCTAGTGTAAAGTGAAGGACAAGTCCATGAGGGACTTTAGGAACCATTTGGGATCAAATGGTGGAATGTGCAAAAATAGGGCAATACCTCCGGAGATTGTCTAAGAAGGCTTTAGGAGGGTTTAAAGGTGTCAAGGAAGGTCCTGAAGCTAATGTAAAGTGAAGATTAAGTCCAGGAGGGACTGTAGGAACCATTTGGGATCAAATGGTCGAGTGTGCAAAAATAGGGCGACCCGTACGGATTCTGTACGGACCTGTACGGACTTGTACGGACTGTACGGATCCGTACGGACCAATGTCGACCCAGAACTTTGATACTCGACCATTTGAAGTGTTTTAGGCTTTGTGCAAAAATAGGGCAAAAGTGTACGGACCATAACCTGTCCGTACACTCCCTGGTGGTCCGTGCAAAGTCCGGGACTTAAACCAAGTGGTTCTGATCAAGAGGAATCAAAATGGCATCAAGGAGATACCAAGAAGATGCTTTGTGGATAAAAGAAGATAAGGGGCGATGACAGGCTGGTTCTGGCTGTATACTTGCTGGAAAGGAAGAGCAAAAGAGACTATGTATCTAGCCAAAGAACCAGCCAGATTCATAGGAGCCTTTGGACAGCCAATCACAAGCCTTCCTTCCCTTGACCAGATTCAAACTCGCCAGCAATCCTAGCCATTCATTCTCAAGTCTTATCTCAGCCATTAGATTTAGGTTTAGGGTCCAGAAACCTGTAAAGCCTATATATATTACTCTTGTTGGCGATTTGTAACTCTTAAGGGAGTAAGGGGGATTTCCCCTCTCCACTTCTATAAACAAAAGCTTAGTGTTCTTGAATCAGTCTCTCTTAATCTATCTCTTTCTTAATCTCTCTAATCTCTCTAAACTCTCCTAATCTTTGTTTCTGGTTCAAGTAAACACTAAGTGAACCAGATCCACTCTCTTCACCATTTCGTGTTCTCTCTGTCCCTAAAGGGTTTGTTCATCTTGTTCTTCACACACACGAGTCTATACTCTGAAAATCTAACATGGTATCAGAGCCAGGTTCATCAGAACTTGGTTCCTTCATCCGCTGAAGATCTAAGCTCACTCTCATGTCCATTCAAGCCCAAAAGATACTTCCTTTCCAGCCGGTTCAACCTCTACAAGAAGGTGTTCATCTGCTGCCCAGAAAGTGTTCTTGAAGACCCATACTCTCTCATACCCGTCCAGAAGAAAGAAGAGCCTTGGATCTAGATGTTTTGGAGAGGACTTGCTCCCCTCTTCATCAAATCACTCCAGGCCGGTTCCTATTCAAAGATCAGGAAGAAAGGTGAAAGCTTTCACCTTGTTACTGATGGAGGCGACTCAAGTATGAAGAAAGGTGGAGTCTTTGACATGGAGAGTCCAAGGGGAAGGTCCATGGAGGAAGGAGATGTTGGGGTCGACACCAATAGCTCTTGTCCAGTCCATGTATCACTGGTGCTTCAAGGAACTAACACTAGTTCCTTGACTGTAAGAAACTTCTTTCCCTTGAGTAAAGCTTGATCCTTTATGATCTATATGAACTGAAATGTGTGTGTGTGATGTGTTGAAGCCTGAGAATGTGTTTAAAGATTGCTAGATGTGATTGTTTAGAATCTGTTCCAGGTTGTATTGAAAGAGACTCGTTTGGTTGTTTGAGTTATTGAAATGCTTGCTCCAGTTCTTAATGATGCTTGCCATGATATTAGATAGTATGTTCTGAATCTGCTTGCATACATGAATAGATCTGATTGAAAGTAAAGCATTGGGTCTGGTATTTGGAAATGATAATGTTGCTTAGTCTCTGTTCTAAATGGTTGTCGTGCTAGGATGATAGATTGTGTGTCTAATCCGGCTTGCTTTCATGAATAGAATAGGTTAAGACTGTTGCATTCGTTTATCATTGTTACTGCCTTAAGGTTGAGACACCTAGACTTGAATCTAAGGGTCGTTTAAGGCAGGAGTTATGTGCCTAATTGCTTGTGATTGTTCCTGATCAGTTCATCCATAGCAGTTAGAGAATGGTAAGCTTGCATTAGATGGATCTTAAGACAATGAGATACTGTCTAAGTGCAATGCTTGTGACATTGGTGATCAAACTTGATGATTAGTCAAGGTTTGATCCCAATGCAAGTGTGTCTTATCTTGTTTGGAGTTTGAGTGTTGTTTCAGGTTCACAAGGAGTGTCCTTGTTCAGCATCAATCCGGAACAAAGAGGAAGACTTGCCCATTGCTGAAGCAGTGGAGAGTTGTTGGTGCTTGTGCATGAAGCCAGTAGTCTAAGCGCAGCTGTTGGGAGTGATGTGCTCCTGGTTCGTGAAGATGCACAAGGCAAGGTCATCACTGAAGCTTGAGGAGGCTGGTGACCTGAGGGTACTTGGAGCTGAAGACATGAAGGTGGACCAGTGATTTAAGCGCAGCTGTTGGGGTGGTGTGCTCCTGGTTTGGATGCTTATTCAGGCTCACTTCCAAGCTTGAACCTAAACTCAATTCAAGCTTGAGGTGGGGACTTGAGTGAGCTACCTGCTGATCTAAGTTCAAGACCTGGTTCCTCCTCACCATTGCACCAGGAATAGAAGATGGAGCCATTCGGGTTTAGACATTGGCGAGTCTAGACAAGACACTCTTGGCTGTGTGAAGAAGAAGGTGACTCTACAATGCGGCTTCTGAAATGAGGTGGTTGAAGAGTTAGCTGAGGTATCTTCCAGCATTCCATTCAAGGTGGCGAGATCAGAAAGGAGTGGGCAGTGGTGTGTTGATCAAGATCATGAAGCAATCCTTTCAAGCTTGACTTGTTCCACATGGTCAAGCTTGAGGGGGAGTATTGAGAAGCTTCAATGATCTGTGAAGATGGAGTCCTTGGTGATTGTTCAAGAAGAAGAAGCAACCAAGGCTGAGTTAGTATCTGGTAATCCGAGCACTTAACCCAACAAGAAGTTGGATGAAAGGGGGAGAGACCAAGATCAGTGTGGAGTGAGCTAGATGAGCTCAAGAAGTGTCAGTGGTGAGCAATCCAAGTCGGATTAGCTTACACCACAGTAAGGGCCATGATCCAGAGTTCTTTGTGTCCACCACACTGGTTGAGACACAAAGAACTCACTGGCCAATCCCTAGGCCTTGGAGATCTTACTCTTTTCCTTATCAAGGTTTTATCCCAAAAAGGGTTTTCTTTGATAAGGTTTTTAATGAGGAGACTCTTCAAGGTTCCAAGCTTGACTTAGGATCACTAGAGTCAAGCTTGAGGGGGAGTGTTAACTTGAAGAGATGAAATGGAGCAAAAGGATGAGTTTGGGTGAAGTTTGGGTCTTGTGCAAAAATAGGGCAAGACCTCCGGAGATTGTCTGAGAAAGCTTTAGGAGTGTTTAAAGGTTTCAAGAAGTGTCCTGAAGCTAGTGTAAAGTGAAGGACAAGTCCATGAGGGACTTTAGGAACCATTTGGGATCAAATGGTGGAATGTGCAAAAATAGGGCAATACCTCCGGAGATTGTCTAAGAAGGCTTTAGGAGGGTTTAAAGGTGTCAAGGAAGGTCCTGAAGCTAATGTAAAGTGAAGATTAAGTCCAGGAGGGACTGTAGGAACCATTTGGGATCAAATGGTCGAGTGTGCAAAAATAGGGCGACCCGTACGGATTCTGTACGGACCTGTACGGACTTGTACGGACTGTACGGATCCGTACGGACCAATGTCGACCCAGAACTTTGATACTCGACCATTTGAAGTGTTTTAGGCTTTGTGCAAAAATAGGGCAAAAGTGTACGGACCATAACCTGTCCGTACACTCCCTGGTGGTCCGTGCAAAGTCCGGGACTTAAACCAAGTGGTTCTGATCAAGAGGAATCAAAATGGCATCAAGGAGATACCAAGAAGATGCTTTGTGGATAAAAGAAGATAAGGGGCGATGACAGGCTGGTTCTGGCTGTATACTTGCTGGAAAGGAAGAGCAAAAGAGACTATGTATCTAGCCAAAGAACCAGCCAGATTCATAGGAGCCTTTGGACAGCCAATCACAAGCCTTCCTTCCCTTGACCAGATTCAAACTCGCCAGCAATCCTAGCCATTCATTCTCAAGTCTTATCTCAGCCATTAGATTTAGGTTTAGGGTCCAGAAACCTGTAAAGCCTATATATATTACTCTTGTTGGCGATTTGTAACTCTTAAGGGAGTAAGGGGGATTTCCCCTCTCCACTTCTATAAACAAAAGCTTAGTGTTCTTGAATCAGTCTCTCTTAATCTATCTCTTTCTTAATCTCTCTAATCTCTCTAAACTCTCCTAATCTTTGTTTCTGGTTCAAGTAAACACTAAGTGAACCAGATCCACTCTCTTCACCATTTCGTGTTCTCTCTGTCCCTAAAGGGTTTGTTCATCTTGTTCTTCACACACACGAGTCTATACTCTGAAAATCTAACAAACATGTCCATGTGCAGGTTCAATGTCTCTAATAAGACTTGTATCACTGATCATATGATGAGATACACCTGAATCTACTATCAAAGGTTTAGATATGTTATGAGCAGTGTGAGATTGACTAAGCATCCTAGAATGGGTGTATGAACTATCAGTTTTAGCAGTACTAGCAATCCTATATGCTCCAAGTGAATACCCACTAATATTACCAAGATTGTTACCATTATCCTTGAGCATTTTGATGAGAGCATCCATCTCAGATCGGCGGATGAACTCATGCTCATTGGGTCGTGTTTGATGGGCAGTATAGGTTACCAACGCCTTGCTCTCACTACCTTCACGCCCTTCTTCATTGGCCCGGTTAGAAGTTCCTGCTCCAGTTTGATCACTTGTACCATAAGTGACATTAGCACGAGCCTCCCTTTCCTTCATGAACTTGGCCGGCTTGAGGTGAGGATGGAGAATCCAGCATTGGCTCTTCTTGTGTCCATGCCTCTTGCAATGATCACAGTTTCCCCCAAACCTCCTTTCTTCATAGTTTCCAGTGAACCTCCGGTCTTCATACTTGTGAGCTTTGTTTGCTTGAGGCACCTCGGCTTGATTTGCCAGAGTTAGCTCCCCCTTCCCTCCAAAGAGCCCCAAAGATCCTTGTTCCTTCTGGATCTGAGCACACACATCTTCAAGGGTTGGGAGTTTCTCGGATCTAAGGATGTGCTTAATGAGATCGTTGTAAGTAGTATTCAGAGTAAGCAATAGGCCAAAGACCTTGTCTTGCTCACGTCTCTCATTAAGCTCATCCGGATCAGTAGTACTCGGCCTCAGCATCTCAAGTTCTGACCATAAAGCTCTAAACTTTCCCAAGTGTTTGGTGAACTCCATGTCTTCTTGAGCTAAGTTATTGATAGCTCTCTTGATCTCAAACACCCGGGTGAGGTTTGAGATGTTTCCATACACCTTTTGGAGTGTATCCCATAGATCCTTAGCTTTCTCACAGTAGCTATAGGCTTCTAAGATCGACGGATCTAGTGAGCTCTGGAGAATGGATATCACCAGATTGTCCTCCTGGATCCACTTCACTTCATCGCAAACCACCACCTCTTTGTCGCCTTCACGAGTAATGAGTTTTGGAGCTTCACTCTCAAGGATGTGACTCCAAAGACCCTTACTTCCCACGGCTGTCTTCACCACACGAGACCAAAGAAGGTAGTTTCCTCCCTTCAGGGTGACCGGAATGACAGTAGTCTTCGTATTCTCCATTCCCGGAACAAAAGGTTGAGACTTTGAACTTTAGAGAACAAAAGGATGAAACTTTGTATGAACAAGCTCAAACAAACCCAGATTCAAGTGAACCTGGCTCTGATACCATGAAATTTAGAATAGAATCTGAGTAGAATAAGAAAGGAAGAAGAGATTTAGAGGTTTCGAGACTAAAGAAAGAGACTTTGAGAGATTTGAACCTAAGAACCCATTTCGGATGAACCGAGAGACTAGAGAGACTAAGAGAAATGAAATGAGTTGCTTGATTGATTAATGTTTCGACAAGAGGGTTACAATATATAGAGGAAAGCTTAGGGCAACAAGGTGATAAGGTTTCAACGGATAGAAGACTAAGCGTGTGAAGTCAAGGCTCGTTTAGGCGCCTAATTTGAATACTTGGACGAGAAGCTTCACACGCGAGATGCCAAAGGAATCTTGACCAGATGCTCTTCCTTTCTTAGCCACATGAGCCAGCCTGTCCACAGCTCTTCCTTTGGTCTTCCTTTATCCGCGAACCAAGCTTGAGTCGGGTGGTAAATGGTAAATGTAACTTTTGGTCGAGTTACATTTACCTCGGGTAACTTTCGACCAAGTTCACCCGGGTAACTTTTGTACGGCCTTGTACGGCCAACTGTACGGACATGTACGGACGCCCCAACTCCAAACCTTCTCCAATCCTCTAATCTTTCTCTATCAAGTGAACCCCTCTTGTTCAACAATAGTTGTGTAGCTTGATTAGATGAGTTGTCTAGTCTATGCTACTGTCATAAATTGTCATTGCATTCTGCTATTGTCATATGTGTGATAAATTGAGCCTAGATGCCTTGTAATTGATGAGTTATCATACCTGAGCATTTAGTGAATTGGTTGCATGGATTTGAACTGAATGAGTTGTTTAGATTCTGTCCACTGCATTTTCTTAAAGCATTGGGATCAGGATTGGTAAGTTACCAAGGTCTGATCCTAGTGTGTGTGGTCTGATTCTTGCTGTAGTTTGAGTGATGTTTCAGGTACAGAAGTGTTGTCTCTGTCCATCATCAAATCAAGACAAAGAAGAAGACTTTGCCCATGTTGTTCAGAGCCTGCACAAGATGCATATTCCTGCCAATGGAGACAAAGGCCCATGTTGTTCAGAGCCTGCACAAGATGCATATTCCTGTCCATGGAGAAAAAGGCCCATGAGTTCAGTGTGAGAATAAGAGATTTAGAGAGAGTTTACTTGCTGGAAACTGAAGATCATGAAGAACAAGAGAGAGAGAGAAGAGATTTCGAAATGTAAAGAGAGAGAAGGAGAGAAATGATTTCCTTGCTTAATGTGTTATGGGAACAACCCATAAATAGGGAAACAATAGGCAAGCAGACAGAAGAGAAAATAATAAACAAATACATCAGAAACAGCCAAATTGGCTCAGACAGCAGCAGAGAAAGGGACAGGTCTGAAGTGGTCCCAAGAATTCAAATTCAAATTCTTCAGCTCACATGTGACTTCTTTCCTTGTCTCCAACGTCCATATAGTCTTGGTGTGACCAGACTAAAGTTTTCTGGTTAAGGTAACCAGTTCTGATCCATTTAGCACTTCCCCTTGTCTTGCACGCCAAGTTAGGGCACTTCCTCTTTTCTTGCACGCCAAGTTAGGGCAAGGTTGTACAGACAACCTTGTTCCACAAGCTTCACTTAAACACTGCTTATTCTTCTGATTGTATTGTCTTTTATCTCTTGATGTCTTCATGTCAACACTCCCCCTCAAGCTTGAACATAGGGACTGGTCAAGCTTGGAAGCCATGAAGCATTCCCTCATTAAAACCTCAGCTAGGTAAAACCACTTGGGAGAAAACCCAAGCCAAGGAAAAAGAGTAGAACACTTCATGGAGGGGAGATCAGTGACATGTGAGGTCTATGAGTCCAAGCTTTGGATGAATGAACTCACAGACTTTAGTACTTGCAGCCTTTGTGAAGATATCAGCTAACTGGTCTTCACTTCTTGTATAGCATGGTAGGATGATCCTTTGCTCCACAGCCTGCCTGACCTTATGACAATCCACCTCAATGTGTTTGGTTCTCTCATGAAATACATTGTTGGAACCAAACACGTTGAGCTGCAGCTCAATTGGTTGTCAGTGATCCTAACAGATCGCTGATAAAGGGTAAGGGGTTCGATCCCCCGAGCCAACAACCTATCGATTAATCCAATATTCTGTGATGGTGCGGATTGATCGAGGATGGGTTGGAGTTGATTACCACTGCAGTGGGTGCGTGCCGGTGTGGCCGATTCCGACTTGGCTGAGATGGCCTGTGAGGAGTCACACTGTGCAGGGTGGCCTGCGATGGGTCGCTAACGCATCACCACCCTTTTATCAGCTTCTGGTATAGACCCTTTTGGTTCAGGTTCCATTCTTGCTTCAGGCATACTGACCGCAAGGCTTTCCATCACTCTCCTAAGATTGCTTGCTCTATCAGAAGCTGATTGAGATAGGTTCTCTAGATCCTCCCAACTCTTATCATTGTAGTATCCTCTTGATTCTACAAACTTCACATCTCTAGACACCATGAATCTCCTAGTCTCTGGTTCATAGCATTTGTAACCCTTCTGGTTTGGGGAGTATCCAATGAACATTGCCCTTGTACTTTTTGCTTCTAATTTGTTCCTTTGTTCACCTGGTATTAATACAAAACAAAGACACCCAAACACACGCATATGGTCAATAGATGGTCTGGTTTTGTTGAGTACCTCAAATGGTGAGTGATCTTGGAGAACTCTGGTGGGAATTCGATTGATCAAATAACATGCTGTCAAGACTGCATCTCCCCAAAACCTTTTAGGCACACTTGTATGAAACATCATGCTTCTGGCCACCTCCATTAGGTGCCTATTTTCCTCTCAGCCACCCCATTTTGTTGTGGTGTGTAAGGGCAGCTGGTTTGATGTATCACCCCATGCTGAGCCAAGTATTGCTTGAAAGCTTGACTAGTGTACTCTCCACCATTATCAGACCTGAGGATCTTCAACTTGGCATTGAAATGGGTGAGCACATGGTTATGGAAGTTCTTGAATGCCTCCAGCACCCTGTCTTTTGACTGAATCAGAGTCACCCATGTGTATTTGGACTTCTCATCAATGAAGGTGACAAAATACTTGTGATTCTCTCTGGACATACAAGGCGCTGTCCACACATCAGAGTGAATCAGGTCGAAACACTTCTCATAGATAGTGCTAGACCTTGGAAAGACTGTTCTTCAATGCTTCCCCAAGATGCAGGCTTCACAATCATCATTCTGAACCACCATACCCGGAAACATCAAGTTCAAAGCTCTAGTGTGAGGATGTCCCAATCTGGAGTGCCATATGATGCTCTCAATCCTATTAGAAGTACTGACTAGGCAGTGAGCAGGAGATGCTCCAGAAACCTTAGTCTTTTCTAGGTAATATAGTTCCTGATGGCTGTACCCTTTTCCAATTACCTGCCCTGTCTTCAGGTCTTGAAATTCAACCTCATCAGGTCTAAAAAGAACTTGACAATTCAGGTCCACGGTTGCCCTTTTAACTGATAGCAAGTTTGATGTAAACTGAGGTATATATAAGGCAGTGGATTCTCTATCAAACAGCCTAAGGTTCCCTATCCCTTCTATCTTAACCTTATCACCATTTGCTATAAGCACATTCCCTGAGGCAGGTTTGATATTACTAACCAGGTTCCTATCACTAATCATGTGATGGCTAGCTCCTGAATCTATAATGATGGGTTTAGAGTCAGGATAATATTTACCAACCTCCTTGGGTGAGATAAGGGCCTTGGCAGCTTTGATAAAGGAATCAAAGTCTCTTCTGGTCACTGGACTATCAGAATTGGTCGCCCCTGCCATACTCCTCCATGTTCCTCCTTCATTAGAATCACCACAGAGTGCTGAATACATGGTTCTTCCTGTAATTACTTGATGCTCAAACTCCTTGAGCTTAAATGTACTTGACTGGCTTCCTAGGGAACTTGGAAGCTTCCTTTCTTGAATGATATAACTTATCAGACTTTTGCAGGGTGAATCCAAGTTTAGGAGAAGACTGAAAACTTTGTCTTGCTCATAGACAGCTTGAAGACTCTCCCATAGATTCCCATAAACATTTTGAAGCTTCTCCCATAAACTCTTGGCGGTTCTGAGGTGATAATGATCCTCCACGATCTGTTCAGACAGACAGCTGTGTATAATTCCAAGTGTTTGCTGTTCCTCTTGAACCCACTTGTCTTCATGCTTTAGGCAAGTAGCCTGACTATCCTCTTGAGCCATCCTCTTTGAAGTTTCAGCCTCCATGATATGGCTGTCCCAAAGTCCATGACTTCCCAAGGTAACTCTGGCCACTCTTGACCATAAAAGATAGTTAGGACCCTCTAGGGTCACTGGAATGAGATTCTCCTTCTTCATTTTCTTGGTCGAAATCATCTTTTCCATTTTTGGCAATTTCTGGAGCTGGAAATGATGAACAGCTGAAGAACAAGATGAACTTTGCCAAAAATAGAAATAAAAAACTCAGAGATTTAGCAAAAGAAAGAAAAGAGAATAAGAAGAATTAGATCTCAAGAACGTACTGCTCTGATACCATGTAAGTTTTATGTTAGAATGAGAGATTTAGAAGTAGTTTACTGCTGGAGAATGAAGAACATGAAGAACAAGAGAGAGAGAGAGAGAGAGAGAGAGAGAGAGATTTCGAAATTTAAAGAGAGAGAAGGATAGAAATGATTTCCTTGATTAATTCTGAAGACAACATACAATATTTATAAAGAAAACAATTAGCTACTTGACAAGAGAAATAAGTATAAAATATGCTGGTCTGGACAGGGGTGAAAGTGACCCTTCACCAACTGTTCTCTCTCTTCAGATGCAGCATGTGACCAGCCTTATTATATTCATTCTTCTTGTTCCAGACCTCCAACGGCTCTCTCTGCCTTCTGATGTTGCCTGAGGCGAGTTTAAACTTGCCTTGTCTTCCAAGGTAAGTTAGGTTGAGTTCTGGTAACTTGAGAGGCAAGTCTGTTCAGACAGACTTGTGTTCCAAGGCTGTGCATACCAGTTTCATCTTCAAATGTCCTGAACATCTATTCTTCTTATCACTTGTCAATGCTTTTATTCTTCATGTCAACAGGGGAGACTAGAGTGAGATTAGAGAGTTTATGAAGAAGAAAGGGGTGAATCCCCCATTCAGCTTATCATTCATACTCGACATTACAATGTTTAAATAGAGCAAAGACAATACATTAGGGTTTACAAGGAAATCAACAAGCATGTGAAGTCAAGGGAAGAAGGGAGCCTCTTTTTGAATTGTGTGGCTGAGAATCCTCACATGCTTGGACAGCCTGGATCAGTCTGGCCGAGCCTAAGCTTTACTTGGCTATAAACCATCCAGCAATGCCAATGCACCAGTCCAATGATCTGTCCAGGTTCATGCTCGCCTTATCCATTCTGGATCAGCATCTTTGACTGGAATATCCCTTCAGCATCTTATACACAGTAAGCAACAAGAGCATCTCGCCAGATGCTTTCCAAGATGCTTCCGGGTCACCTCTGCTTCCTCTCTTCTTCCTTTCCTCTTCCTTTCTTCTTTCTAGGGTTCTTCTTGCCTTGTGCATCAAGGTACCTCCATGGATGTGTACGGATTAGGTCTGGCCGTACACATTTCGCCCTATTTTTGCACAGACCCAACTTATGCTCAAATGGTCGAAAAGTGAAGTTTCGGGTCTCGCCCGTCCGTACAGGCCGTACAGCCCGTACGTCCGTACGGTACGGACGACCCGAACTTTGCACCTCGTCCAATTGACTCCAAACTTCACCCAAGCCTTCTTCCTTCATTGTAAACCCTTCCTGAACCTCTTTCTGGCTCAGCATTGCCTTCTGGACCCTCCTTAAGTCTTGACAGAACTTCTAAGAGGTTTGGTCCTTTCTTTGCTCATAACCTTTAGTGATTGATTTATCACTTCAAGTTTAACACTCCCCCTCAAGCTTGACTCTATAGATCCTGAGTCAAACTTGGAACCCTGAAGTCACTCCTCATTAAAAACCTTATGAGTGAAAACCCTCCTTAGGGATAAAACCCTCATAAGGAAAAGAGTAAGCTCCTTCAAGGCCTAGGGATTGGCCATTGAGTTCTTTGTGTCTAAACCAGTGTGGTGGATACAAAGAACTCTGGATCATGGCTTAACTGGTGCAGCAGTTATCTACACATCTTGCGCACACATGAACCTTCTCTTGACCTCTTCATAGACCCGGTTTGGATCTCCCCCTCTCAACTGACCTCGCAGCCATCTTAGAGAAGCTAGGAAACGACCTTGATCATCTTCAGTGAGGCTCAAGCCATGGTACTCTTCAACTCGGCCTGATCTTGGTCTCTCCCCCTTTCACCTATCCTCCTGATAGGTTCATGGTGTGACCACCATTGGGTCAAATGCAACCTCCAGTCAATCCAATTGCCAAGACGCCAAGGAACCAGAGGAGGAGGCTTACCAGGGAGGGATCCAGGAGCTGATGGAGGAACTAGAACAAGTAGATCCCTATGTAGCCGACTGGATGAGTGGAGAGGAAGAGATGGACCAGAATGTAGCTCAAGATGACTTGATCTTCTCAGTTGGACCGATTACAAGATCAAAGACAAAAGCTCAGAGGCAAGCTTTACTAGCTCTGCTTGAGCACGTGAGACAAGAGGAGGAATCAATCAAGAGTGAAGAACCAGCATGTTGGTTTAATGTGATTTCCATTTGTACTTAATTTGAACCAGCAAACCAAAGACAATTAGAATTAGGATTTTCGATTCAGAGTAGTAAACCAATTTCAATTGGGTTTAGGGTTAGGGTTAGACAAAACCAAAACCAATTCGGTTTAGGTTTAGGGTTAGACAAAACCAAAACCAACTCGGTTTAGGTTTAGGGTTAGATGTAGCTTTCTATTTAAGCAAGCGCCGCAGGCAGCTTGAAACTCATTCAATAAACTCGAAATCTTTTAGCAATTTGCTTGCCTAGTTCTTCTGCTTTCTCTGTTCAGCTAAAGGAACATTGATCTTCATCTAAAGGAAGGAATTCCTTGTGATCCATCAACGACAATACAAGGTAATCTTGTGTCATTGAGTAGCAACACATCTCTGAGGCATCCCCATCGCCAAGGAGAGCAGTTCATCATCAGATCCGAGTGCTAGTAGCCTCATGATCAACCCTCTATCCATCCCCTTCAAGTGATCCGTGGAGAACAAGCCTATCCAGGCCGCACCAATCTAACACACGATCCTTAGAAGGCAGCAAGGTTAACCAAGTATACTTTGATTTCTCATCTATAAAAGTAACAAAATACTTGTGGTTATCCCTAGACATGCAAGGAGAGGTCCAAACATCAGAGTGAACTAAGTAAAAGCATTTCTCATAAATGGTTTCTGATCTTGGAAACACAGATTTGCAATGCTTTCCTAAGATGCATGCTTCACATTCTAAGTGGTTAAATGACATATCAGGCATTATAATCTCTAATGCACGAGTGTGAGGGTGGCGTAATCTAGCATGCCAAGTAGTGCTATCACACACAGATGAGTTACTAATCATGCATAAATGAGAAGGAGTAGAGAGTTTAGAAGGCTTAGTCTTTTGGAGATGGTATAAACCACCCTGACTGTTTCCTTCACCAATCACCTTCCCTGTCTTAAGTGTGATTTTTAGTAATTTAGAGAGTGTTTAAATGAGATTAAGAAATAGTTTGTTGCTGGAAATGAGAAGAATAGTAAGAACAGGAGAGAGAGTGAGGGATTTCGTGAGTGAGAGAGAGAGAAGGAGAGAATATGATTTCCTTGCATAAAATGGTTCCTGGTTACATGCTTTAAATAAGCTAAATCAGTAGACATAAAGGACAACACGAAATTATAAATAAAGCTTCTGGTCTTCTGATCACAAAGGGACAAAGGCTCTTCCAGCCATGGTGAAAGTGACAGCTCCTTGGAGATTCAAACTTAACCCCAACATGTGATCTTTTCTTGTAACCTTCCCAACGTCTCTCTTCCATGTTTCTGACCAGAATAACAATATAATAAGACTTCTTGGGCATCTTGGTCAAGGCAGATCACTTGCTTGCTGCCTAGGTTAGGTCAAGTTCGAATGTGACCTAAACTGTACAAACCGTCACTTTCTTGATCAATCCGGATTACCTTATCTTTGTGTCTTCATCTCTAAGCTTTATTTCTCTTATTCATCTCAACAGCCCATACTTTACTCTTGGCTTCCTTTGCTTGCAAGTCACACTTAGGTTGTACGG
>CAJHQP010007341.1:0-32764 GCA_905132765.1 Moricandia arvensis
ACAGAGGCATTGCGCTTGTTGTGGGTGTTGTAGTAGTTGAAGGTTAACTCTATAGAAGGCCTCTCTCATATGATAAATTTAATAGAACTTAATTAAATGTAAGATATGTACCTTGGGATGCATTTATGAGCGCTTGTAGGTCAGCTGTGTCTTTCAAAGTTGATCATAGGGCCTTTGGGGTCGTTCACAATGATTATGGGACGATTGTGCCCTATGCAGAAGGTGCGATGCGATTGTCTTTGAGCAGGTTTCTGATCCAAATGAGCTCACTGGTAAGCTTCCTCATTGCTCTATACTCTGCCTCAGCACTTGAACATGAAACTATCTTCTGCTTCTTGCTCTTCCAGGTAACCAGATTCCCTCCAATGAAGGTGCAATATCCTGTTGTAGACTTCCTGTCCACTCTATCACCAGCCCTAGTCTGCATCACAATATCCCACAATTTATGTGCTCTTGTTGCAGCCCATCCATATACCTTGACCTGGAGCTTCCCTTAGATACCTTAGAATCCTTTCCACCATATTCCAGTGATGGACTTTAGGTGTTTGCATATGCTGGCTGACTTGATTCACAGCAAAGCAGATGTCTGGTCTTGTAATGGTTAGATAGATCAGCTTCCCAACCATTTTCCTATAGAGTTTGACATCCTCAAATGCCTCATCTTCAAACTCCCCCTCACGCAATACTTTGTATCCCTCTTCAAGTGGTGTTTTGGCTACTCTTCCTCCAAGCTTTCCTGCCTCATTTAAAAGATCAAGTGTGTACTTCCTTTGGGATAAAAATAGCCCCTCATTAGAGTGACATATTTCAATCCCTAGGAAGTACTTTAACTTACCCAAATCTTTGATATCAAATGAAGATTTAAGAAAAGCTTTGGTTGAGTTAATACCTTCCTTGTCACTTCCTGTGATAATTATGTCATCCACATAGACAAGGATCACCACCATTCCTTGCTGACTTGAGAGAGTAAAGAGAGTGTGGTCTGCTTCTGATTTGTTGAATCCTCTTCCATTCAAGGTTGTGCTCAACTTGTGGTACCAAGCTCTAGGGGATTGCTTCAGTCCATAGATAGCCTTCTTTAGTCTCAATACATTCCCTGGTTTCACCATGTCTTCTAAGCCAGGAGGAGGACGCATATATACTTCATCCTCTAATTCACCTTGTAGGAATGCATTCTTAACATCCATTTGCCATAGATCCCATTCCAGGTTGACAGCTAATGAGAGAACAACCCTTATGGTATGAAGTTTGGCTACTGGTGCAAATGTATCCAGATAGTCTTCTCCATAGACTTGGGTGTATCCCCTTGCAACTAGCCTTGTCTTCTTCCTTTCTGGCTTTCCATTGGCTAGGTACTTGATGGTGAAGATTAGGCGACTTGTCACAGCCTTCTTTCCTTTGGGGAGCTCAGTTTCATACCAGGTATCATTCTTGATCATGGCATTGATATCATCTCCAACTGACTCTCTCCATCCATCCAATGCCATTGCCTCTTCATAAGACCTTGGAATGTACTCTTGATCCAGGTTACTGATGAAGGCTTGGTGCTCTTGAGGATAGTATGCCATTGAGCAGGTTGCTTGTATGGGATGTGCTACTGCCTTGTTGTTGAAGTATACTCTGGTGTTGATCCAATGAGATGGATCTTTCCTTATCCTGGTACTTCTCCTTAGTGGTTGAATCTGTTGCTCTTCAACCCCTGTCTCTACATGCTCTCCCTGATCTTGATCTTCACTAGACTGGTCAGGTTCAGATTCATGTAGTCCATCTTGATCATGTGTTGTTGCTGAATCATCTTCCCTTTGTTGTTGTGATTCAGGTTCAGTGTCCCCCTCAGGATCAGGATGGTCTACTGGTGCAGCTTCTTCTCCAGTTCTTTCAGTTACTGGGGAAGTAGGTGATCTCCTTGGTTCCTCACTGGTCTGAGGTTGAGTGATACCTAGGCTCTCCATAATGATGCGCAGATTGTTTGCCCTATCAGAGGGTCCATGTGAGAGGTCTCTAAGGCTTTCCCAACTCTTCTCAGCATAGTACCCATTGGATTCCACAAACTTCACATCCCTTGAAACCATAACCCTTCTTGATTCAGGGATGTAGCACTTGTACCCTTTCTGCGTGTGGGAATAGCCTATGAACATGCCCTTGACACTCTTGGCTTCTAGTTTATTTCTCTGTTCTCCTGGTGTCAAGACATAACACACACACCCAAATACACGTAAATGATCAATTGGAGGTTTGGTTTTATTCAATACCTGAAAGGGAGATACATCTTGGAGGATTCTGGTTGGAATCCTATTGATGAGGTAGCAAGCTGATACCACAGCATCTCCCCAAAATCTTTTAGGGACATTGGTGTGGAACATCATGCTCCTTGCAACCTCCATGAGATGGCGATTCTTCCTTTCAGTAACTCCATTTTGTTGTGGTGTATATGGGCAGCTTGTCTGATGTATAATGCCATGCTTTGCTAGATGATGTTTGAAGGCATGACCTGTGTACTCTCCACCATTATCAGACCTAAAAATTTTGATCTTAGAGTTGAAATGGTTAGATACATAGGTTTGGAAGTTAATGAAAGCTTCTAACACCATATCTTTACTTTGAATCAAAGTGAGCCAAGTATATTTGGATTTTTCGTCTATGAAAGTAACAAAATATTTATGGTTCTCCCTAGAAGCACAAGGTGCTGTCCACACATCAGAGTGAACCAAATCAAAGCAGTTTTCATAGATAGTCATGGATTTTGGAAAAACAGATTTGCAATGTTTACCAAGAATACAAGCCTCACAATTTTCATTTTTAAAGAATAGATTAGGTAACATTAGTTCTAAGGCCCGAGCATGGAGGTGACCTAATCTAGCATGCCATAGAACATTACTAGCTAAAACAGAAGCAAAATTAAAAGCACAAGAGAAATCTGATCTAAGCTTGGTGTCTTCAAGTAAATAAAGTTCTCCCTTGCTCACACCTTTTCCCAGCATCTTGCTGGTCTTAATATTCTGAAAGCACACATCATCAGGACTAAAAATAACTTTGCAATTAAGATCATTTGTTGCTCTTTTAACAGATAAGAGACTAGATGTGAAAGTTGGCATGTAAAATGCTTGAGACTCCTTATCAAACAATTTAAGATTCCCATCCTTTCAATAGGTATTCTATCACCATTTGCAATCATTACATTTCCTATAGCCGGTTTGATATCACTAATGAGCTTAACATCCCTAATCATATGGTGAGATGCTCCTGAGTCAATTATCAAGGGCCTAGTAGTTTGATTTGCATTGTGAATAGAGGTGAGAGCATTAATACAATTGTTACCAGAGTTTGCATTGAGTGCCTTTATAAGGGCCTCAATGTCTGACTTGCGGATGAAGGCATCATCATTTGAGAGTTGAGAAGTGGCCTGAGAGGTTGACCCAACTGCGTGTGTTGTTGAGACCATGGCTCTCCCATCTTCTCCCATGCGCATAGGGACAGTGCTCAGCTCATGTGCTCTTGCTTCATGTGCCCTTGCCTGGTTGAACTTGGGTGGTCTGAGATGAGGATGAAGAATCCAGCAGTTGTTCTTGGAATGACCTTGCCTCTTGCAATGTTCACAAGTCATTCGCTTGTCAGCTCCACCCCCTGGTTTGTAGAAGACCTTGTTGGCTGAGATAACCTCTATCTTTTCAGCCTTACTAGCCATGGACAGCTCTCCTTTCCCACCAAACAACCCATCAGATCCTTGCTCCTTTTGTAGTTGAGCACACACATCATCCAGACTTGGTAGATCCTTAGCTCTCAGTATGTGTTTAATGACATCATTGAAAGAGGAGTTAAGGGTGAGTAGCAACCCAAATACCTTGTCTTCCTCACGCCTTGCATTGAGAACAGTAGGATCCGTGGTGCTTGGCCTTAGCATCTCCAGCTCAGCCCACAAAGATCTAAACTTCCCAAAGTGCTTGGTAAAGTCCATATCCTCCTGGTGCAAGTTGTTGATTGCCTTCTTCACTTCAAAGACTCTGCTGAGGTTTGAAGTGTTTCCATAAACCTTTTTCAAGGTGTCCCACAACTCCTTTGCTGTTTCACAGTAGGAGTAGGCTTCCATAATGGGACCATCTAGAGAACTTTGCAAGGCAGACAGCACCATGAAATCCTCTTGAGTCCATTTGCCTTCATCTGTCACTACAACTTCTCTGCCATCTTCTCCTTGTGTGATTTGTCTTGGGGCTTCTCCTGAAGTGATATGCTCCCATAGACCTCTTCCACCAAGGGCAGTTTTGGTCAATCTCGACCATAGTAGGTAGTTTAAACCCTTCAAAGTGACTGGAATGACCATTTGCTTCTGTTGCTCCATTTCGACTTGCTATTGTCCAGTGGGTAATAGAGTGAACTGAGTAGAGATTTTTGAAATTTTGGAACACTGGACAAAGAGAAACAAGTAGAAACAAGCTAACTTCTCTTTAAACCGTGAAGATGTAAAGAGATATGAAGAGAAATGAAGAGAAATGGTCAAGAACAACCCAGAAACTTGCAAGAACAGTCCTAATATCCACTGGACAAAAGGATGTTCTTCAAGATAAACAGAAAGTAATCGGATAGAACTGAAGTATAGAGTGAATAGAGAGTGTTTGCGGAAGAAATTGAGTGGTTTAGGAGCTTAAAGCTCTGATACCATGTAAGAAAATGAAGAACAGTGTGAAGAACAAGAGAGAGAGTGAAGAAACTCAAGAGAGAGAAGAGAGAGAGAGTGATTCGAAAATAAGAGTAAAGAAGGATTGTTTTCCTTGCTTGATTCAGTTTCCAGAGATACAATATTTAAAGACAAAACAAGTAGGATGCAGACAAGAAGAATAAGAGTATAATAAGGCTGCTTGGTCGAGATAGTGGAGCCTGAAAGTGACAGGACCTAAACAGCTCCTCCTCCCCTAAGTATAACATGTGATCTGATCTATTTTTGAATCCCACTTGCTTCCAAAAGTCTCCAACGTCTCTCTTGACCAACTGACACTCTTCTTGTCGAGTTTAAACCACTTCCTTGCCTTCCAACCCAAGTTAGGTCACTTGCTTGCTTGGAAGTCAAGTCTTGTACGGAATGACTTGTGTTCCAAGTCTGTACGGACCAAACCATTCCAACTCGCCCAAATGCATCTCTTCTCTTTGTCTCCATCTTTTATTCATGTCTTCATGTCAATACTAAATGACCGACTCTTGAAATGATGGATTTATTGTAAAAGAAAAAAAATTGACTTAAATAAATTCAACATTTACTCCAAAAAAATCACTCAAAAAGATTACAACTAATCTATGGTTTATGTCAGACCCGGCTCAGTCACTATTTGACCTGGTGCTAGCACCAAAAAGGGGTCTTAAGAAAACTTTTTACTAATAAAATAAGACAAAATAATTTATATCCATATTATATACAAAGAACAAATAAACCATAACTATTACAATTTAGAAAAATAAAACAAAAAACACTTCTTTATTCTTGAAAACTTCTCTCCTAATCACTCAACCAAATAAAACCATTTTATTTAGATGATTTGAAGCAAAATCACCCATCAAAGATTCAACATCTAGTTCTTCCAAAAATTTATTCTCAATTGCTATTAAAGCTAATCCACTTAATCTTTCTTATGACATAGATGCTCGTAGATATGACTTTAAAAGTTTCAGTTTAGAGAAACTTCTTTATGCAGAAGCAACAGTAATAGGGACAGTTAGTAAAATTATATCTCCTATATATTAAAAGATGAGCATGTTTAATAAGTAACATTTAAAGTGTAATATGTTCACAAGATTGTCACTATGCTGATGTGTTAGCACAAGAGATTTTCTCACACTTTCCTTTTAAATAATTTTTTTTACTAGACATTGGACCGTATTAATTTAAAATCATTTATATTAATCAACGATACCATATAATATAATTTAACTCCTAA
The DNA here is from genome assembly GCA_905132765.1 of Moricandia arvensis. NCBI lineage: Eukaryota > Viridiplantae > Streptophyta > Magnoliopsida > Brassicales > Brassicaceae > Moricandia > Moricandia arvensis. The sequence continues at coordinate 5,925 of CAJHQP010007341.1, forward strand.
AGCTTTTACATAACTTCATTAATTAAATATTTTTGTTGATTGGACATGTATTAGATTATCACGTTTGTAAATCAATGTTATAGCATATAGTTTTGTTCCTCATAATCCGTGAGTTTTCAGAATGAAATGTTCGATAACAACTATTATCCTGTACATATTAATCATGAATTATTATAACATGTTTTGGTAGTCACGTGTTATCACTACGATGATTCTTAAAATTCTTAGAAAATAGGTTGGTCCATTGAAACATATATTATATTTTTTATTAAACTAACTATCAAATTAATTATTAGTGTATAAGAGAATATTCTTCATTCTTTCCTTAGAAAAAGTTACGGAATTACCTAATATGATTAACAAATTTATGATAATTAATGATTTTAAATAATAAAGATTTGATAACCATTTTTGTATCCTCTATCATTTTTTAATTTTATAATCTTAAAAAAATTAAACAATCACATTAAGCATATATTAAAAATTCAGATTTTTTATATGCTATAGTTTGAATTTTTTTAATGATTATAACTTACTAAGACGGTAAAACATCCATATTGAAATATTTTTATCAATGGTTCAACATTTTTATTATAAAAAAATACAAATAATCATAAAATCATATAAATATAAAGTCTCATTAATATATATTTAGATTAAATTTATATATATATATATATATATATTCAATATCATTTAAATTAAAATATATATCATATATAAAATACATAAAAATGTTAATTTCAAAATTTGTATTGAATAGAAAATCTCAATCAATAAATATTTATATTAATAAAAATAATATTTTTGTTACAACAAATATAAAAATATTAATAAAATCATATGAGTATGAATCCTCAATTCATAAATATTCATGTTAAAATATACTATATATGTATGTCAATATCATTTATAAATGAACACAAAATAAATAATAATATGTATAAATAATTTATATACATAGTTAATATGACATAATTAATGTTCTCTTTACGCAACCGCGGATTTCAAATGTTATTTGATCAAATCATTTCAAAAATACAATTCTTCATATCCAAGTGAGATGGTGAATTATAACTTCCGAATGATATTATTGAAATTCAATGTAAATTAAATAGATTTAAGAAAAAAATATCAACAAACATAACCTTACTCATCATCCTTATATTGACGGTCCATAATTATACGTTTAAGACTTAAGACATGATAGTTGAACGATCAAATATAATATTCAACAATTCTAAATATATAAATTTTACTCCGTGTATGTGCGCGGATAATCACCTAGTATGCAGTTGTAGTATTAAGAAAACTATCAAATTCTACAAGAAAATTCAAAACATCACATGCATCCATCTTTTTGTTTGGTAAAAGTTCTTTAAGAAACTTAAGTTCAAGAAAAGATTCATCTCCATCTATATCTATCATATCTTTAGTTTTTAAACTATTTTCTTAAAAACTACAACAAGATTTTAACTATCATCATCATACATTTTCAATTTAGCAGAATCAAATAAAAACAAATATATTTTCATGTAGTTTATATTGTTCAAATCTCTTATCAAGAGAACTAATGGCATTATATACAAAAAAAATTGAATCTTAAAAGTTTATTCTACAGACAATATAATTTCATTATTACTAATTTCATCAAGCTGTTCTTTTACGAATAACACGTTTTTGAATAAAAATTGGTTCAATACCAATTTCATTAGCAATTTCTTTTGCTTTCATCATAGTATCAATAAAATCAGTTTCTCTATACTTTTTAAAAAGAAATCAGTCCAATTACCTGGCAATGTCAATTTGCATATGTTTTGATTGTAACTTTTTGCTAACCATATTCACCACATGCAATATGTCAAACCAAATAACACTAGATAATATAAATTCAAAAACACTAAGTTTGTTTATTGCTAAAACATGTTAAGAATTCTTATATATAAATTCTCAAATATATATATATGTATGTATTTGTAGAATTCATGGTTGAGAACTTACGGTGCTTTTACTTAGATGTAAAATGCTTTTCATTCCAGGATCATTCGTTACAAAAGTTAATATATGATGCCTGATATGTCACCCATGAAATGTGTACTGAGTATGTGTAGAGTGCTTCTTTCAAGCATCATTAATTAATAATTAGTGATGAGTTTCACCTAGCATCAAGTGATTAAAAAAATTAGGAAAGATACAAAATTAGGAAAGGGAAAACAGCGATAATTGAAAAACTAAAAGAATGGTCCTCGTTTTTCCTTATAGTAACGCTTCTTTTTTTTTGAGGAATGTTGCATGCTTCTTCCAAGCATCATTAATTAGTGATGAGTTTCAGCAACTAGTGATTAAAAAATCAGGAAGGTTACAAAGTAGGAAAAAGAAACAGAGTAAATTGAAAAAGTAAAAGAATCAGTCCTCGTTCGAGTAACGCTTCTAAAATGGAAAGAGAATCTGAAGCCAACTATTAATGTTTCAGTGGTTCAAATTGTTTTTATTTGATATTTTCTGTTTTATTTTAAATGTTATTTTAATTTTATGTATACAAATTAAAAAAATAATTAATTTTGTATATTTTTTATATAAAAATATAATTATTTATACATCTAATCATATTTCAACTAATAAAAAATAAATTACTATATAAAATTAATAATTTTTGCATTGAAAGTCGAAAATAACACTTATTTTATAACAAAAAAGTTTCTCTATAACGATACTTAATATGAACAGAAAAATATTTTATTATATAATATACTTGTTTTTTGAAACACAAATTATATAATACACTTATATTACTATATAGGCTATGAGTTACAGGGAGACGCACTCTCACGCAAAAAGTACTGAAGATTGCAAGAATTATTTATCTGAATTCTCCTAAGCAAAGAAAATGTCAAAAATCCTAAACAGTTTGCTCAGTTCAAATTATAACTATCAATAGTTAAATTAAAATAAAAATCGATTCATCAAAACCAATTCTGAAATCAAGGATTCATTTAAGTCTGAACTTGAACCAATTTGGATTATTTTCAAGTTTTACTTTACTAAATTTTAGTTGATGGTTATTTTGATAAACAATGAAACATGTATCTAAAAGTTTAAGTTCGAGACTTCCAGAGTCATATTGGTTATTAAAATATGTATTATTTATTGAGAATCTATAGATCACTAGAAGAGGAACACACACACATCGTTAGAAAGTTTCAGCTATGACATCATGTGTTCCGCGCATCAATGTTGCAAACACCGTTCTTTGGACGGCAAAAAGTGCTTGCAATCAGCGCCGTACAATCACGTAGGTCCGACGTATCCTCTTAATCTTAACCACCACCATGACGTTAGTGGCATTATAATAGCGATGTTCCACCATATAGTATTTAATAAGTATATATATATTCGTAAGCGTGTTTCGTTTTCCATAAACAAACACGAAACCAAAATCAGTTCAATAACACCAGCCTGTCCAAAAAATTACCTAGATAAATGTCTGGGCGGACTGGGGTTGCTGAAACCATTTTTGTTCGTTTCTTTACTATTTTAATTTTATAGTTTATTGACTTTAATTTCATTTTATTCTAGTTTGTATGTGATAAACTAAACATTGTAATGCGAGGTCTGTAAAAGATGTAATATAGGAAAATAAAAAACAACGAGGCCTCAGAGATCTTAGTGGTACAGAATTATCAAATGAATTTCTTCATCAAGAAGTAGCAAATATATTTATAACATCACAGGCCAAAACCCAAAAATAAAAAAAAAACAAATTCTCAAAGTTTAAATCAAAACAAAGAAAATAGATTGATAAGGAATGAGTCAAAAGTAGCTGGTATTTTTATCATTGGGAGTCCAAAATTTTTTGTATCACCCTCACCATAGTCAAACAATTACAAGTCTTAGAAAACATTAATAATCGAGAAAATCAGCAAAGACAAATTACAAAAAAAAAAACGATTGGGAGACTGATGGATGTATCTGCATCCTTACCAAAAATCCTTTGTAAAAAAAAAGAATCATCGGAGGATAAGAGGCAGAGAAAAGCTTACGAAGGTACGTAAGCATGCAGGATACAAAACAAATCCATAATCTCTTTAGCCTAACGATAGATTCCATGATTCATTCACATGTATCAAGTAATTGCAAATTAGGATCTTCTTTCCAAAACGAACTACGATAAAGAGGTGAAGAAAACAAGAAAAAAAAATGATTTCAAAAAACCATAAATATACATGCGCCGTGTAATAAACAATTTCTATTTGGTATGACAGAGCAGAGCAGAGAAGTTGAGTGTATATATATATTCAGTGATAAGATATTATGAGATCTCTTGAACAATGCAACGAAAAGCTTTATTAATTAGATGAATCTGCGGTAAGCCCATTATAAAAAAGCCCATTATAAGAAAGCCCATTATAAAAAAGCCCATTATAAAAAAGTCTATTATAAAAAGCCCATTATAAAAAAGCCCATTATGATTAAGTAAATCAGGAGATGGTTAGTGCTTAGTGCTCACTAAAATTATCAAGTGCAGCTATAAAAAGAAATCGCAACGTTTATCTTGAAACATTCAAGGCATCTAAAGACGGCGAATATCTCACCACGGCCCACTAGTTTGGAGGAGAAACATCGAATGCTCATGGAGTTGGCACTTATGTCTAGAGGTTCAACCTCATGTCAGCTTGTGTTTGGCTGAATGTCTAAAATCATCTCATTTTGAAGCAATTTTGTTGCATCTCTTAACCATTTGCTCTGTTTATCTCATTTGTCTTCTATATTTCATAGTTGAAATGATTAGTTGACATTCATAGAGTTTTTACTGAAGTTTCTTTCTTCTTTTTGACTTAAAATAGATTTAGTTACACCAACAATACAACAGTTAAATATGTCCAAGCGATTACGGAGTCAGACTTGAAAGCACAAGTTCGAAGCCCGCTTTGATGGAAATTTTTTTCGACAATCCAAACAATGGGATGGAAAGTATATATACGAGAAACCAATGACAGTATGGTTTGATTCTAAAAGAATGTTATTACCTTTTACCAAAAAAAAAAGTGATTACCACTGGTCCACTAAACATGTCATCTAAGTTTTCATTTACTTGGTCCTTGTCATCTCAGTTTTGATTTACAAGGTCCTTTTCATCTCAGTTTTGATATACTAGGTCGTCGAGAAATGATGGATTTATTGTAAAAGAAAAAATTAGACATAAAAAAAATTAATGTCCATTCAAAAAGATTGCAACAAATCTATGGTTTGTGAGCTCTATAAGACCATTTAGGCCATCACCATCAGTGAATCTCTCTTGGGGTTCATATTTTTAATTTTCTATTATTATTTTTTTTACTGTTTGAACTTTAAAAAAAAAATAATAATAATCGAACAGGATGGCCGACACGTGTCGTGAACAGTGTTGAACCCGTTGGACAGAGGTTCACCGGGAAGAGTTCATAAGAGATGGGGTTCAACACTATTCATTATTTTAATATTTTTTTTCTGGAAATCTGTGTGAACCCTAGGGGTGGGCAAAAAACCCAAACCAAACCGAACCGAACCGACCCAACCGAAGTTAAACCGAACCAAACCAAATCATATTTTCTACATAATCCAATTGGTTCATGTTTTACTCAACCCGAATGGTTTGGTTTGGTTTGGTTTTAAACCGAACCAAACCGACAACCCAATGTATTTTTATCTAATAAAAATAATATATATATAAATTATAAATATATGTCTATCCAAATATGATACAAAAATATTAATATATATATGTATATCCAAATATGATACAAAAATATTAATATATGTATGTATATATCGTCTAATCCTAATACCTAAACAAACATTGCACAAAAAATAAACCTAAATATATAAACATACTTCTTGTCGCCGTTGTCGTCTCATCTAATTCAAACTTGGTTCTCTAATTTCCATTGTCTAGAATCTAAAGGTAAGTTGGATAATCAAATAGTCTTTTAGTTGAAGGTTTTGGAATGCTTACAAGTCTTTGTTACGTTAATTTGATTATAAACAATCTGCTTTTTTTGCTATTATGTATATCTCCCTTTGACTTGGTTAAGAGTTTTGTCAGCTTGCTTTAAAAGTTTTTTTCCATAGATTTTAATAGTAAATACATTGTTTCTCATGGAAAAACAGAAGTGTACTGAACGTTCTTTCTATTTATTAACTACATTAATGTTTTTATATGTAGATGAATAACAAAAACAAGGCCAGCGGTAAAAGAAAGGAGTCTGATTCTCCACCAGTACCGTCAAAGTCAAAAAGAAAACTACCTACACGATCACCGGCATGGGAAGTTTTTACGAAACTTGAAGATGATGATTCAAAGTGCTCATGCAATTACTGTGGTAAGATCTATTCATGTCCTTCCACATCTGGCACTAGCACTATGATTTCACACATGAAGAAGTGCAAAGAGTATTTAGATACTCTCAAACCTGGTTCTCAGAAAGTCATGTCTAGTAGTGGTAAAAGTGTTGGTTTGACTAAACCTTTTGATCACGTGGCGTGCAAGAGGGCAACAGTGAAAATGATTATCATGGATGAGTTGCCATTTTCTTTTGTTGAGAATGAAGGGTTTAGACAGTTTTGTGAGATTGCTATTCCTTGGTTTAGTATTCCATCGCGAAGAACAATTACAAGGGAGGTTGTTGGTATGTACAATGTTGAGAAAACTGCATTGAGGACTACTTTAAGCCTAAATAAGCAAGCAATTTCTTTTACCACCGATATATGGACTGCTATTACAACTTTGAGTTATATGGTTATCACTGCTCATTTCATTGATATGGATTGTCAACTGCATAGAAGGATTATTAGTTTTAGTCCTATTCCTGATCATAAAGGAGAGACCATTGCAAATCAATTTATTAGATCTTTGGATGATTGGGGGCATTGAGAAAGTGTTTGCTATCACACTTGATAATGCAAGCAGCAATGATAAAGCAATCAGCATTCTGAAAGATCGGCTGCTCCAAAGGAACAATGATGCCTTGATGATGAATGGTGAATTTATGCACATACGTTGTTGTGCACACACACCTCGTTTTTTTTAACATTTCACATCATCTTCTTTCTTTTCTATCTAATTTATTCAACATTCACTTTACTTTAAATTTCTACAATGCTTTATTTTTAAAAAGACAACATCCTACCTCACAACTTTTAAAACATTAAAAAAGTTGATTGTACTAAAAATGATATTTTTTCTGTACCCAAATGAAATGAAAGTAGTCTCTATTTATAGATTAAAAAAAAACTTGAATTTTGATATAACTTTTATAATTTTTTTAAAAAGTTTTATTATGTAATAAATACGTTTGAACTTCTACAAAGCATTGTAGAAGTTTCACTTTAAACTTCTACAATGCTTTGTTTTAAAAAATTCAACACCCTACCTCCACAACTTTTAAAACATTAAAATAATTGATTATACCAAAATGATGTTTTTATGTAACCAAATGAAATGAGAGTAGTCTCTATTTATAGATTAAAAAATCTTGAATTTTCATATAGTTTTTAATTTTTTAAGAAAAAAAAATATTATGTAATAAATACGTCTGAATTATTGGGTGAAGATAAAAAAACAAAAGAAAGGGATAAACAAATTTTGTCCAATCAGCAAGCGACACATGGCGGTGCGGGGCCACAGAAAAAAAGTTTCAACATGTTGAAACTTTGCAACGGGTGTTTTTGCCACATAGATAAACACAATTTATCAACATACTTATTGCAAGAGTTTCAACAGTTGAAACTCACTTTCAACAGTTGAAACTCACTTTCAACACGCTCATTGTAGATGGTCTAATGAACCATAACCAACATGGAACACAATTTCAGAACCATACAAAGCTATGGGTAACCTTAACGATTGAGATTTGAAAACTAGTTTCTCAACTTAAGCGATGGATTTATTGTAGAAGAAAATAACTGACTTAAATAAATTTAATGTTCATTCAAAAATATTACAACAAATCTATGGTTTATGGACTCTATAATGAACCGTGACCAACATGGAATACAATTTCAGAACCATTCAAAGCTAAGGGTAACCTTAACAATTGATATTTAAAAATTAGTTTCTCACCTTAAAATGATGGATTTATTGTAAAGGAAAAAAACTGACTTAAATAAATTTAATGTTCATTCAGAAAGATTACAACAAATCTATGGTTTATGGGCTTTATAATGAACCGTAACCAATATAGAACACAATTTCAGAACCCTGCAAAGTTAGGGAAATTGTTAAAATAAGACTTTTCTAATATTATTTTTTATGTTTACCTTAATCACTTTTTTAAGAAGAAAAAAATACATTTATAACTTTTGAGTTATTGGTGTTTCAGAAAAAAAGTGTTTCAAAAAAGAAAAACTCTTGAGTTAATTAATCTGACTTAAGGTTTACAATTGAAAGGTAGGGTATGATAGGGTAGGGTAGGGTATGATAGGGTAGGGTAGGGTATGATAGAAATGTAAAATTTAGGATTCTAATTTTTTTTTTTAAATTACTTCTTAAAACAATAGTATTTATAAAAATATTTTTTTAATAATGATAAAATGAAAAGCCATATAATATGGTAAATATGAAACTTGTCACAAAGCTAAGATCAGCATTACTGATAATCTCTCAGACAATACCTCATCAAAAAGTAATAATTAAATATGACACACGATGAAAGAGAAAATGAAAAATGTGAAGAACGCTTTTTATAAAGAAATGTTGACCAGCTCGCACCGAACCAGCTCTCCTGGTGCCACTCTTCTACTAGTCCAACATTAAAAAATTTAAAATTTAATTAGATAAATTATCATCACAGAAAATATAAGTATAAATATTTGAGAATCTGTATTTCAGAAACTAAACCAATGCTGGTGCTCTAAAGGTAACTAACCTTAACAATTGATATTTTAAAACTAGTTTCTCACCTTAAAAATTGTAATATATTAATGTGATAAAAATTTGTAATTAATTTTTGTTCAGGATTATATACCAGTAAGAATGTGACATACATATCACTAAAGTATCTTCAGAAGTTTTTGCAAGGTCTCTTCCTAGAACTTTCTCTCTTCTTTTTTTCCTTTTATTTTATTATTTTAATATTCTCTCTTTTTAGTTAAGATATATGTTTTAGAAGAAAAAATTACAAAGATAGACTTTTGTGTTTTCTATGAAAATATTGTAATATAAAAAATGATTTTATTAAATTACTATTGGTTAAAGTTATTGAAAATTGGAAATTAAAGAAAACAATACGTTTATTTTAATAATTTAATGTGTTTTTTTAATATGTGTGAAAACACCAAAACATTTTATCTTTATGACACTGATGGAGTATATATTGAGAAGTTGTTAAAAACGCAGTGAAAAAATCTTGTTAGACTTGCTCTTAGTGCATATGTAATGGGAATTCTTATATATAAATTCTCAAAATACATATTCCTTCTCTTCCAAAAATTGATGTTTTAGAGATTTTTTGATGTATCAAAATAGATGATGTTTTTAAATTTATATTAATTTTAGTTTTATTGGAAATACCAGTAATATTTTATATTTATTTTTAATGATTGATTGAATTAACTTTAATATATATTTTTATGTTAATTTGTAAGAAACAATGTATACCTTAATTTTCGTGTGTACACTAAAACATCAAGTATTTTGGAAACAGAGGAAGTATATGGGTGTAACTGGATTGTAATTTTTAGAATGGAATGACGTAGAATGGTTGATTCCATTAATTCCACATATTTTTTCACCAGTTACCATGAATGGAATGTAATGGTCATTCCACTAATTCCAAAAATAATTAGATGAAATATAAAAAAAACTATTCCATAACAAATTTCTTCATGGAATAAATTTCATTCCATTTTTCACTGTATTCCATTCCAATTATTCCATTTACATATTTGTAAAATTCATGGGTGTAGAATTACGGTGCTTTTATTTAGATGTAAAAATGCTTTTCATTCTCGGATCATTCGTTACAAAAGTTAATATACGATAATGCTTTCTATGCCACTCATGAAACTGAGTGTGTGTTGCATGCTTCTTTCAAGCATCCTTAATTAGTGATGAGTTTCAGCATCTAGTGATTAAAAAAATGAGTATAAAAGTAGGAAAGAAAAAGATAGTAAATTGAAAAAGTAAATTGAAAAAGTAAAAGAAACAGTCCTCGTTTGAGTAATGTAGGGCTTCTAAAATGGAAAGAGAATCTGAAGCCAGCTATTAATGTTTTAGTGGTTCAAATTGATTTTATCTGATATTTAGTTATATAATATACTTTCTGTTTCATAATAAGTGTTATTTTGGCATCGAGAAAATAAAAGAAACAATCCTCGTTCGTTTCTAAAATGGAAAGAGAATCTGAAGCCAACTATTAGTGTTTTAGTGGTTCAATTGTTTTTATCTGATATTTAGTTATATAATATACTTTTTGTTTCATAATGTTATTTGACATTTGTTTTTCAAAAAATATCATTTTACACTTTTAATGTAATTTTTACATAAAATCTATTTCTTACTTTTTCAAACAACCAATAGATTTTTATGTTAATTATTTTTATTTAAATAACTACACATTAAATGAAATCATATTAGTATATTTTACCAGTTTTTTAATCCACATAAAATATATTTAAGTGACATTTATTTAGAAACAGATTGAATACTTGTTTTTTGGACCACATATTATATAATAAGAAAATTCCATAAAAATACATTAACTAAATTTCATTAAGATTTTTAAAACTCAAACTTTTTTTCTATCCGGTTTAATATACTAATATATTACTATATAGGCTATTGAGTAACAGTGAGACGAACTCTCACGCTAAAAGTACCGAAGATTGCAAGTGTATCTTTAAATCCTTATTATTTATCTGAATTCTCCCAAGCAAAAGAAATGTCAAAAATCCTAAGCAGTTTGCTCAGTTCAAGTTATAACTATCAAGGATTAAATTAAAATAAAATTTATTCATGAAAAACAATTTTGAAATCAAGGATTAATTGAAGTTTGAACTTGAACCAATTCGGATTATTTTCAAGTTTTACTTTACCAAATTTTAGCTAATGGTTATTTTGATAAACAATGAAACATGTATCCAAAAGTTTAAGTTCGAAACTTCCAGAGTCATATTGGTAATAAAAATATGTACTGTATAATTTATTGAGAATCTACGGATCACTAGAAGAGGGACACACACATCGTTAGAAAGTTTCAGCTATGACATCATGTGTTCCACGCATCAAAGTTGCAAACACCATTCTTTAAACGGCAAAAGTGCTTGCAATCAGCGCCGTACAATCACGTAGGTCCGACTTATCCTCTTAATCTTAACCACCACCATGACGTTAGTGGCATTATAATAGCGATGTTCCACCATATAATCCTCTTATTTCATTATTTTAATATATATTAGTTGTTAGAAAAGCAGTGAAAAATCTTGTTAGACTAACTCTCAGAGTATTTTTAATGGGTATTCTTATATATGAATTCTCAAAATACATATGTGTATTTGTAGAATTCATGGGTGAGAAATTAGGTGCTTTATTATTTAGATGTAAAATGCTTTTCATTCCCGGATCATTCGTTACAAAAGTTAATATATGATGATGATATGCCACTTATGAAATGTGTATTGAGTATGTGTAGAATGCTTCTTTCAAGCATCATTAGACCACTTCCATCCATAAAAACCATAAAGGGGTTCTTAACTCTTTTTTCGATTTAAAAAAAAATTAAAACGAACCAATCGTGAGTTGTTACGTGTCAGTGGAGCCCGTGAAACAGTGCAAGAACCAGTTCTTAATTTGAGACTTTTGGAATCAGTTTTAGATTTTTGAAACCGATTCTTAAAAAATTGGTGAAAGCCAACATTATTTTTTGTTAAGAACCCCACTTAAAAGCTTTGGTTAGTGATGAGTTCCAACATCTAGTGATTAAAAAAGGTTACAAAAGTAGGAAAGAGAAACAGAGTAAATTAAAAAATAAAAAGAAAGAGTTCTCGTTAAGTAATGCTTCTAAAATGGAAAGAGAATCTGAAGCCAGTTCTCGTTGAGTAACGCTTCTAAAATGGAAAGAGAATCTGAAGCCAGCTATTAATTGTTCTATTTGATATTTAATTATATAATATACTTGTTTTTGGAACACAAATTATATAATATACTTATATTACTATATGGGCTATGAGTTACAGTGAGACGAACTCTCACGCTTAAAGTATTGAAGATTGCTAGTATATTTTTAAATCCTTATTATTTATCTGAATTCTCCTAAACAAAAGAAATGTCAAAAATCTTAAACAGTTTGCTCAGTTCAAATTATAACTATCAAGGATTAAATTAAAGTAAAAATCGATTCATCAGAAACAATTTTGAAATCAAGGATCCATTGAAGTTTGAACTTGAACCAATTCCGGTTATTTTCAAGTTTTTACTTTACTAAATTTTAGTTGATGGTTATTTTGATAAACAATGAAACATGTATCCAAAAGTTTAAGTCCGAGACTTCTAGATCTAGAGTCATATTGGTAATAAAAATATGTATTATATATTGAGAATCTATAGATCACTAGAAGAGGGACACACACACATCGTTAGAAAGCTTCAGCGATGACATCATGTGTTCCGCGCATCAATGTTGCAAACACCGTTCTCTGGACGGCAAAAAGTGCTTGCAATCAGCGTCGTACAATCACGTAGGTCCTCTTAATCTTAACCATCACCATGACGTTTTTTTTTTTGGCTCAACTGCTACTTTCATTAACCAACAGTGTTAAGACTTACATCAGTGTTCAGTCCTACGGTAGGCATATCCGCCTCTAAAACTGGCTTTAGCCAACTTGGCTTTAACCATCACCATGACGTTAGTGGCATTAATAATAGCGATGTTCCACCATATAGTATTTAATATATATAGTTTCTTAAGTGTTTCGTTTTCCATAAACAAACACGAAACCAAAATCATTTCAAAAACACCAGCCTGTCCAAAAACTTACCTAGATAAATGTCTGGACGGACTGGGGCTGCTGAAATCATTTTTGTTCGTTTCTTAACTATTTTAATTTTAATTTCATTTAATTCTTTTTACATGTGATAAACTAAACCTTTTAATGGGAGGTCTATAAGAGATGTAATATCGGAAAATTGAAAACAACGAGGCCTCAGAGATCTTGGTGGTACAGAATCATCAAATGAATTTCTTCATCAATAAGTAGCAAATATATTTATAACATCACTGGCCAAAACCCCCAAAAAAAAAACAAATTCTCAAAGTTCATAAATCAAAACAAAGAAAATAGATTGATAAGGAATGAGTCAAAAGTAGCTTGTAAATAATCACATTTTTATCATTGGGAGTCCAATTTTTTTTTATCACCCTCACCATAACCAAACAATTACAAGTCTTGAAAAAACATTAATAATCGAGAAAATCAGCAAAGACAAATTACAAAAAAAACGATTGGGAGACTGATGGATGTATCTGCATCCTTACCAAAAATCCTTTGTTAAAAAAAAAAGAATTATCGGAGGATAAGAAGCAGAGAAAAGCTTACGAAGGTACGTAAGCATGCAGGATACAAAACAAATCCATAATCTCTTTAGCCTAACGATAGATTCCATGATCCATTCACATGTATCAAGTAATTGCAAATTAGGCTCTTCTTTCCAAACCGAATTACGATAAAAAGGTGAAGAAAACAAGAAAAGAAAACGATTTTAAAAAACCATAAAATACATGCGCCGTGTAATAATAAACAATCTCTATTTGGTATGACAAAGCAGAGTAGAGAAGTTGAGTGTATATATATTCAGTGATAAGATATTATGAGATCTCTCGAACAAGTGCAACGAAAAGCCTTACTAATTAGATGAATCTGCGGTAAGCCCATTATAAAAAAGCCCATTATGATTAAGTAAATCAGGAGATGGTTAGTGCTTAGTGCTTACTAAAATTATCAAGTGCAGTTATAAAAAGAAATCGCAACGTTTATCTTCAAACATTCAAGGCGTCTAAAGACGGCGAATATCTCACCACGACCCACTAGTTTGGAGGAGAAACATCGAATGCTCATGGAGTTAGCACTTATGTCTAGAGGTTCAACGTCATGTCGGCTTGTGTTTGGATGAATGTCTGAAACCATCTCATTTAAAGCAATTTTGTTTCATCTCATAAACCATTTGCTCTGTTTATCTCATTTGTCTTCTATATTTTATAGTTAAAATGATTAGTTGACATTCATAGAGTTTTTACTGAAGTTTCTTTCTTCTTTTTGACTTAACATAGATTTAGTTACACTAATAATACAACAATCAAATATGTCCAAGCGATTACGGAGATAGACTTGAAATTTGTTGGGCTTCACCCTCACAAGTTCGAAGCCCGCTTTGATGGAATTTTTTCTCGACAATCCAAACAATGGGATGGAAAGTATATATACGAGAAACCAATGCCAGTATGGTTTGATTCTAAGAGAATGTTATTACCTTTTACCAAGAAAAAAAAAGAATGTGATTACCATTGTACATGTCATCTCAGTTTTGATTTCCTAGATCCTAAATGACCTGACTCTTGAAATGATGGATTTTTTGTAAAAGAAAAAAAAAATTGACTTAAATAACATTCATTCAAAAAAATTACAACGAATCTATGGTTTATGGGCTCTATAATGAACCGTAACCAACGTGGAACACAATTTCAGAACTATCCAAAGCTTAGGGTAACCTTTTAACTATTGATATTTAAAAACTAATTTTTCACCTTAAAATTTGTAAGTGATAAACTTTTTTTTTTTTTGATAATCCAGGGGTTTTCCCACTCAGAGTGGGTCATTCTCCCTGGGCCCGGTCAGGCTGAGGCGACGTTTCACCCGGGAGGGTTTTTAAACTGGGCCGAAAGCAAGGGCCCAGACCTCGGGTGTCCGGAAGAGGCGCGGTAGTTTTCGCATAGGGGGGATCGAACCCGGAGGTGATTGCCACCACAGGCCCGTCACTGCCACTTGGACTACCTCGTCTGGACGATAAACTTTTGTAATTAATTTTGTTCAGGATTACATACCAGTAAGAATGTGACATACATATCATTAGAGTATCGTCATAAGTTTTTGCAAGGTCTCTTCCGATAACCTTAGAGCATCATTATTGCATATACCTATAAATGATTTTTTAACTTTTTTATTTTTTGTCTAAAAAAATTAATTAAAAAGTGCACCAATCGCGGGTCGTCACATGTTCGGTGAGACTTACGAACAGTGCAAAAAAACCCACAATAACCGTTTCTTATTTAGCACACACAAGAGACGTTATTTAGAAAACAATGGTCCCCCACCCTAAGAAACGCTTTTCTTTAAAAGAATAATGATACTCTTATCTCTTTTTTTTCCTCTTATTTCATTATTTTAATATATATTAGTTGTTAGAAAAGCAGTGAAAAAATCTTGTTAGACTAACTCTCAGAGTATTTTTAATGGGTATTCTTATATATGAATTCTCAAAATACATATGTGTATTTGTAGAATTCATGGGTGAGAAATTAGGTGCTTTATTATTTAGATGTAAAATGCTTTTCATTCCCGGAGCATTTGTTACAAAAGTTAATATATGATGATGATATGCCACTTATGAAATGTGTATTGAGTATGTGTAGAATGCTTCTTTCAAGCATCATTAGACCACTTCCATCCATAAAAACCATAAAGGAGTTTTTAACTCTTTTTTTGATTTAAAAAAAATTAAAACGAATCAATCGTGAGTTGTTACGTGTCAGTGGAACCCGTGAAACAGTGCAAGAACCGGTTCTTAATTTGAGACTTTTGAAATCAGTTTTTAATTTGAGATTTTTGAAACCGATTCTTAAAAAATGATGAAACCCACCATTATTTTTTGTTAAGAACCCCACTTAAAAGTTTTTAAAGGGTAGTGATGAGTTCCAGCATCTAGTGATTAAAAAATCAGGAAGGTTACAAAAGTAGGAAAGAGAAACAGAGTAAATTAAAAAATAAAAAGAAAGAGTTCTCGTTAAGTAACGCTTCTAAAATGGAAAGAGAATCTGAAGCCAGTTCTCGTTGAGTAACGCTTCTAAAATGGAAAGAGAATCTGAAGCCAGCTATTAATGTTTTAGTGGTTCAAATTGTTTTATTTGATATTTAATTATATAATATACTTGTTTTTGGAACACAAATTATATAATATACTTATATTACTATATGGGCTATGAGTTACAGTGAGACGAACTCTCACGCTTAAAGTATTGAAGATTGCTAGTATATTTTTAAATCCTTATTATTTATCTGAATTCTCCTAAGCAAAAGAAATGTCAAAAATCTTAAACAGTTTGCTCAGTTCAAATTATAACTATCAAGGATTAAATTAAAGTAAAAATCGATTCATCAGAAACAATTTTGAAATCAAGGATCCATTGAAGTTTGAACTTGAACCAATTCCGATTATTTTCAAGTTTTTACTTTACCAAATTTTAGTTGATGGTTATTTTGATAAACAATGAAACATGTATCCAAAAGTTTAAGTCCGAGACTTCTAGATCTAGAGTCATATTGGTAATAAAAATATGTATTATATATTGAGAATCTATAGATCACTAGAAGAGGAACACACACACTGTTGACATGAAGAAATCATGGATCCCTAAAACATGGTTCCCAAAATTATGGACCTTGTTTATGGGAGCTCATGAATTCATGGATCCTTAAAACATGGTTCCCAAAATCATGGACCTTGTTTATGGGAGTTCATGTATTCATGGACCTTTTTTATGGAAGATGTCTTTTGTATTCTCTATATATTACAATGTATTTGCAAAGAAATGAATCAAGGAAATAAGTTTCTCTCCTTCTTATTCTTATTTGTTCTTGAGTGTTCTTGAGTGTTCTTGAGTGTTCTTGAGTGTTCATACTCTTTCTCTTCATAAATCATCAATTCTAACATGGTATCAGAGCTTTAAGCTCCTACTTCATTCCGCAAACCTTCTCTATCCTTCTCTTTTATTCAGCAAAGCTTTTATGTTATTCTCATTCCCCAAATCATAAAAATGGAGAAGGAAAACATAATTTCCGTGACCCTTGAGGGTCCTAATTATCTCTCATGGTCAAGAGTGGCCAGAATCACCTTGGGATGTCATGGACTTTGGGACAGCCATATCATGAAGGCTGGAACTTCAAAGAGGATGGCTGAAGAAGATAGATACGTGAACAACCACAACCAATGGGTTCAAGAAGACCAACAAGCTCTGGCTCTCATCTGTAACTCCTTGTCAAAACCAATCCTGAAGATCAATTCTCACATCAAAACCGCCAAGAGACTATGGGAGAGTCTTCAAACTGCTTATGGGTGTTTATGGGAGAGTCTCCAAACCATCTATGAGAACGACCGGTTCCTCAGCGTTCTCCTACACCTAGACTCATCATTCAACACACTGATAAAGAATTTCTTTACTGGAAGAAAGATTCCATGCCTAGATGATGGTGATCCTCTCAAAGGCCAGCCGGATAAATGTAAACCCAAGGAGCAGCAAGCAATTCAAGGGAGAACCATGTATTCTGCTCACATGGGTGATTCAACTGAAGACATGTGGAGAAATCAAGTTGGTACGACCTCATCTGATGATTTTGTGACCAGAAAAGACGCCAATTCCTTTATCTGGAGCACTGTCTTGGCTCTCATTGCTTCCAAGAAGGCTGGTACACATTCTCTTGACTCTAAACCTATCATAATAGATTCAGGAGCAAGCCATCACATGATTTGTGATAGGAACTTGATTAGTAATATCCAGCCTGCCGTAGGGAATGTAGTCATAGCAAATGGTGATAAGGTGAAGATAGAAGGGATAGGGAACCTTAAAGTGTTTGATAAGGAATCTACTGCCTTGTATATGCCTGGATTTTCATCTAACTTGTTATCAGTAAGAAGGGCTACGATTGATTTGGGCTGCCAAGTTGTGTTCAGACCAGATGAAGTTGAGTTTCAAGACCTGAAGACAGGAAAGGTCATTGGAAAAGGGCACAACCATCAGCAGATGTATCATCTTGAGAGGAATATGGTGCCAGAATCATCTATGCCTCACTGCCTGGCTAGCACCGTTAATGGCGCTGAGAACACAATATGGCATGCCAGATTGGGACATCCCCATACAAGAGCTCTAAACCTAATATTCCCTGGAGTGGTGTCTAAGAATGAAGAGTGTGAAGCCTGCATATTGGGGAAGCATTGTAGGACAATCTTTCCACGGTCTGGCACCACCTATGAGAGTTGCTTTGACTTGGTTCACTCTGATGTATGGACGGCTCCATGTGTGTCAAGGGAGAATCACAAATACTTTGTCACCTTCATTGATGAAAAATCCAAATACACTTGGTTGACACTGATTCAGTCCAAGGATAGGGTGTTAGACGCCTTCAAGAATTTCCAAGCTCATGTCTCCAACCACTTCAATGCCAAGCTGAAGATCCTCAGATCAGACAATGGTGGAGAATACACAAGTCATGCATTCAAACAGTACCTGGCTCAACATGGAATTATTCATCAAACAAGCTGTCCATATACTCCTCAACAAAACGGAGTTGCTGAAAGGAAGAACAGACACCTGATGGAGGTAGCCAGATCAATGATGTTCCACACCAATGTTCCAAAAAGATTCTGGAGTGATGCGGTGGTGACTGCTACTTATCTAATCAATAGGACTCCAACTCAAGTCCTCAAAGATCTATCACCGTTTGAAGTCCTTAACCAGACCAAGCCGGCTTTGGACCACTTACGGGTGTTTGGATGTCTCTGCTTTGTGCTGATACCAGGGGAGCAGAGAAACAAACTGGATGCCAGGAGCACAAAAGCGATGTTCATTGGCTACTCTCCAACACAAAAGGGGTATAAGTGCTATGATCCAGTAGCCAGAAAAGTTTTAATATCAAGGGATGTGAAGTTTGTGGAAACAAAGGGATATTATGAGGTGAAGAATTGGGATGATCTGAGGGACTTACCGCAATCAGAAAGAGCCACAAACCTCAGAATCATTTTGGAGAACTTCGGCATTGGCATGTCTCCAGCAACTCAAGAAACAAGAAGGAATATCCCTGAAGCTACTGCACCTGTTCCAGAAGCTGTAGTTGAAGAAAATGTGATTAATGAAAATGAAAAAATTGCCCATCCTGACCCTGAAAGGGGGAATCAACAAGAAGCTCATGATCAGGATGAGACCAAATCAGAATCAGTTCCTGAGACTCAAGATCAAGTTCCAGAAGAAACAAATGAGGCAGCATCTGATCAGATACAGCCTTTGCGAAGGAGCACAAGAATCAGGCAACCGAAAGTCTACTTCAATGCTAAAGATGTGGCACATCCAGTGAGTGCAGTATGCTCGCTTGCTCAATATCCAGAAGAACATCAAGTCTTCATTGGAGAATTGGATCAAGAGTACATCCCAAACACCTATGAAGAGGCAATGCAAGACAAAGAATGGAGAGAGTCTGTTGAAGAAGAGATCAATGCCATGATCAAGAACAACACCTGGTATGAGACTGAGCTTCCAAGAGGAAAGAAAGCCGTGACCAGCAGACTTTTGCATACCATCAAGTATCTTGCAAATGGAAAGCCAGAAAGGAAGAAAACCAGACTGGTAGCAAGAGGATACACACAAGTGTATGGAGAAGATTATCTAGACACGTTTGCACCAGTGGCGAAGCTTCATACAATCCGGATACTCATCTCATTGGCAGTGAACCTAGAGTGGGATCTTTGGCAAATGGATGTAAAGAATGCTTTTCTACAAGGTGAACTAGAAGATGAAGTGTACATGAGACCACCTCCGGGAATGGAAGAGATGGTAAAGCCAGGAAATGTCCTCAGACTCAGAAAGGCGATCTATGGCTTGAAGCAATCACCAAGAGCTTGGTACCACAAACTAAGCACTACATTGAATGGAAGAGGATTTGTGAAGTCTCAAGCGGATCACACACTCTTCACTCTCACCAGCAAGTCCGGGATTATTGTGATCCTAGTCTATGTGGACGACATCATCATTACTGGTAGTGACAAGGAGGGGATCAGTGCCACCAAGACATTCCTCAAGACCGCATTTGACATCAAGGATCTAGGTGAACTGAAGTACTTCCTCGGGATTGAGATGTGCAGATCAAAGGAGGGGTTGTTCATGTCCCAAAGAAAATATACTTTAGATATTCTAAAGGAGGCAGGAGATCTTGGAAGAAGACAAGCCAAGACACCACTTGAAGAAGGCTACAAGACACTGCGAGAGGGGGAGTATGAAGATACTCCATTTGAAGATGTCAAGCAATATAGGAGAATTGTTGGGAAGCTGATCTATCTAACCATTACCCGGCCAGATGTTTGTTTTGCAGTAAATCAGGTGAGCCAGCACATGCAAAATCCCAAGGTTCATCACTGGAACATGGTGGAGAGAATCCTAAGATACTTAAGGGAGGCTCCGGGTCAAGGCGTATGGATGGCTTGCAACAGAAACACTGAGGTTGTTGGATACTGTGATGCAGATTGGGCTGGAGACAGAACAGACAGAAGATCAACTACCGGCTATTGCACATTCATTGGAGGAAATTTGGTTACATGGAAGAGTAAGAAGCAGAAGGTTGTGTCTTGCTCAAGTGCAGAAGCAGAGTACAGATCAATGAGGAAATTAACCAGTGAACTCATCTGGATAAAGAGTCTTTTAGGCGACTTGGGGATTGAGATCACCAACCCCATGACCATGCATTGTGACAACCAAGCCGCAATACACATTGCGTCCAATTCAGTCTTCCATGAGAGGACAAAACACATAGAAGTAGACTGCCACAAGGTAAGACAAGCAGTAGAGCAGCAAGTGATCCTCCCATGCTACACAAGGAGTGAAGATCAACTGGCGGACATCTTCACCAAGGCGGCCAGCAGCAAAGTTTGTGAGTCCATTCTTCCAAGACTAGGACTCATAAACCTTCCATGTCAGTGATCCCCTCACCATGGAGTGTTCTACTCTTTTTCCTTTGCTTGGTTTTTATCCCAAGTGGTTTTTCCAAGTAAAGGTTTTAATGAGGGAATATTTCATGGCTTTCCAAGCTTGACTTGTTCCATATGGTCAAGCTTGAGGGGGAGTGTTGACATGAAGAAATCATGGATCCCTAAAACATGGTTCCCAAAATTATGGACCTTGTTTATGGGAGCTCATGAATTCATGGATCCTTAAAACATGGTTCCCAAAATCATGGACCTTGTTTATGGGAGTTCATGTATTCATGGACCTTGTTTATGGAAGATGTCTTTTGTATTCTCTATATATTACAATGTATTTGCAAAGAAATGAATCAAGAAAATAAGTTTCTCTCCTTCTTATTCTTATTTGTTCTTGAGTGTTCTTGAGTGTTCTTGAGTGTACTTGAGTGTTCATACTCTTTCTCTTCATAAATCATCAATTCTAACACACACATCGTTAGAAAGCTTCAGCGATGACATCATGTGTTCGCGCATCAATGTTGCAAACACCGTTCTTTGGACGGCAAAAAGTGCTTGCAATCAGCGTCGTACAATCACGTAGGTCCTCTTAATCTTAACCATCACCATGACGTTTTTTTTTTTTTTTTGGCTCAACTACTACTTTCATTAACCAACAGTGTTCAGACTTACATCAGTGTTCAGTACTACGGTAGGCATATTCGCCTCTAAAACTGGTTTTAGCCAACTTGGCTTTAACCATCACCATGACGTTAGTGGCATTAATAATAGCGATGTTCCACCATATAGTATTTAATATATATTTTCTTAAGCGTGTTTCGTTTTCCATAAACAAACACGAAACCAAAATCACTTCAATAACACCAGCCTGTCCAATAAGTTACCTAGATAAATGTCTGGACGGACTGGGGCTGCTGAAACCATTTTTGTTCGTTTCTTTACTATTTTAATTTTATAGTTTATTGACTTTAATTTCATTTTATTCTAGTTTGTATGTGATAAACTGAACATTGTACTGCGAGGTCTGTAAAAGATGTAATATAGGAAAATAAAAAACAACGAGGCCTCAGAGATCTTAGTACTGGTACAGAATTATCAAATGAATTTCTTCATCAATAAGTAGCAAATATATTTATAACATCACTGGCCAAAACCCAAAAAAAAAACGATTGGGAGATTAATTAATGGATGTATCTGCATCCTTACCAAAAATCCTTTGTAAAAGAAAAAAAAAGGATCTTCGGAGGTTAAGAGGCAGAGAAAAGCTTACGAAGGTACGTAAGCATGCAGGATATAAAACATATCCATAATCTCTTTAGCCTAACGATGGATTCCATGATCCATTCACATGTATCAAGTAATTGCAAATTAGGCTCTTCTTTCCAAACCGAATTAAAAAAAAGTGAAGAAAACAAAGAAAAAATAAAGATTTAGAATAATAGATCAAATAAAAACATGCGCCGTGTAATAAACAATTTCTATTTGATATGAGAGTGCAGAGCAGAGAAGTTGAGTGTATATATATACAGTGATGGAAGATATTTATGAGATATCGGACACCTTAAGCGCAAAGAAAAGCCTTAGTAATTAGATAAATCTGTGGTAAGCCCATTATATAAAAACCCATTATGATTGAGTAAATCAGGAGATGGTTAATGCTTAGTGCTCGCTAAAATTATTAAGTGCAGATATAAAGACCGATCGGACAACATTTTGATAAACGACTACAACCAAAAGTAATAGTGGCACATCCAAGTTTTGAACATGCTGACCTTCGCGTAACAAACTTAGCTAATAGGTCAAACACAAGTGGATCCAAGTCATATATACTATAAGCAGAGGTTGGCCATGTGGTCGGATGTATAACTAAAACTGCAACAGAAAATAGTAATAGTGGCACATCCAAGTTTTGAACATGCGACCTTCGCGTAACAAACTGAGCTAATAGGACAAGTGGCTCCAAATCAGATACTATAAACGGAGGTTGGACATGTTGTCAGATGTAGGTCTGGGCATTTTACCCGAACCCGACCCGAAATCGATCCGAAAAATCTCCATTCGGGTAGGAATCAAACCGATCGTTTTATCCTATTAGATTTTGTTGTGGAGGATACACGGGTCTTGGACCAGACCCGACCCGACCTGAATCCGAGACCCGATAGGGTACCCGAAATACCTGAAACTTCTAGTATATATTAGATATATATAGATGTTTTAGTATCTTTTTGATATTATATGTATTTTTTCTAAGTTTCAAATTTGGGTTTTCGAATATGGTTTTGGATTTCATGTAAAATTTTATATTTTTAAAAATATAATTTGAATAATTCAATAAAAGTTTGGTATTTTTCATATCTTCGAATCAGATTTAGATAAATTTTGAATATTTTAAAGTATTTCCATATTTTTGGATATTTTTTTTGGGTTGGATCCGATAGGATCCATACCAAACCCGATCCAAAACCAAACCGAATCCGGACCGATAAATTCTAACTATCCTATCGGATCTAACTATTTAAGATCCGAACCGACCCGGATCCAACAAGACCCGAACCGAACCCGAACCGATAAATTCTTATTACCCTATTGGATATAAATATCTATAACCTGAAAGATCCGGACCCGACAAGACCCGCAGACCTGAATGCCCAGTACTAGTCAGATGTAGATATGAAACTATACAGTTTTGCGTATCTTCTTTCAAGACAGTACAATTGATTGCTTGGATCTCAAGGAAGATGAGAGAAGTAGCATCTTCATGTGTCTCCATCTCTTTGCAACTATCCATTCATCTTCTCC
Organism: Moricandia arvensis; assembly: GCA_905132765.1. NCBI lineage: Eukaryota > Viridiplantae > Streptophyta > Magnoliopsida > Brassicales > Brassicaceae > Moricandia > Moricandia arvensis. The sequence continues at coordinate 29,710 of CAJHQP010007341.1, forward strand.
ATCGAACGATATATTTCTCTGCGTTTCTCCTCGAAGGTTACCCTTTTCTGCTTATTGCTCAAGTTCTTTGCAAAAAATACACCGGTCTGATTGATTTAGTTACCGTCCATATGTAGATGAGAAGTATTACAAATCATCTTTCTGAGATAAAGAGTTCAACTTAACCGACAATACAACTCAACAGATAAAGATCTCAAAGAAGTTGACCAAAGCTCAAGGCAATTTCTGCGATGGTGCAGACTGAACTGACGAGCCAGATTCCCTCTGTCTTCCAACTAATGTGATAAAATCCTCCCAGCTTATGTGATAAGATCATCTGCTGACTTTGGTCTCGTTATTAAACCTCTAAAGGTACATCCGCTTGTCCGAACAGATAGTTCTATTGTCACGAACGATAGCAATAGTTGTCTTTCTCAAGAATCGATGATAGCATCAGTGGTATGTTACGCATTCAGGCAACTTTATTTTCATACTTATTTTGATTAACAAGTAACGCAAAATTCAAATCATGCTTATTTTCATGAATTAAAACTACAATATATACACTATTCGTTCTGTAACAAAGATAGATTTTCTCAAGCGATGCATACAAACTACGGACATAAAATTCTACCAGAAACACATCCTCTGTCTCAATTTCAACAGAAAGAATATATAAACTTAATGTCTTGACATAATTGTGTTGATCACAACTATTTTTATTCCATGTTTCTACTACAACTTATGCTTTATGCATATATTAACCAAATGCCGCTCAATAATCTCATAATAACCCTTGACATGTGACGTCTACTAATCGATCCCGATTATAAGAAGGCGTTTTGATTTAAAAAAGAAAAAGAAATAATGTCTTAAAAAAAATATAAGAGAGGCCTCAGAGATCTTGGTGGTTAAAGAATCATCAACTGAATTTCTTCATCAAGAGTAGCAAATATTTTTGATTGCATCACTGGCCAAATCCAAAAACAAATAATACAAAAAGCTAAACAAAACAAAAAGAATAGAGATTGATGATGAATGAGTCAAAAGTAGCTGGTAAATAATCACATTTTTTAATCATTGGGAATCCGAATGATTTTTTTCATCACCCTCACCATCACCAAAAAAAAATCAATGATATTTTCAAAATAGTTAATAATAGAACAAATAATCTAAGAAGAATAAAATATTTGATTGGGAGATTAATAGATAGATGTATCTGCCTAGTGACCAAAGATCCTTTGTAAAAAAAAGAAACAAAGACGCTTCGAGGCAGAGCAAGATTACGGAGGTTACGTAAGCTTACCGGATTAGAGAACATATCCAACATCTATTTAGCCTAACGATAGATTCCTTGACCCATTCCCATGAATCAAGTAATTGCAAATTAGGCTTTTCCTTTCCAAAAATCCAATTAAAGTAAACTACTTCCGTATAATAAAATCCAGAAAAAAAAAAAACCAAAATAGATGCGCAGAGAAGAAACAATTTGATTTGATGTGTGGCAGAGCAAAGAAGATGAGTGTATATATATATATACAGCGGTGAAGAGATAAGACTTTGTAAACCCTAGTTCTTAAAACGCATTAAATTGTTAGGTATGGGCTTATTCTGTTATGAGCCCAATTAATCAGGAGATGAGTTGTTGTAGCTTTGTATGCTTTGCTTAACCGACGACGTTTCAATAAAGGAATGCAACAACAAAAATAAAAGTGGCCCATGCAGGTTTCGAACCTGCGACCTTCGCGTTATTAGCACGACGCTCTAACCAACTGAGCTAATGGGCCAATTTGTTTAATGTAAGCCTATAGTTTTACAATCTATACGTTTAATTTATGTGCATATGCGAAGGAATTGTTGAATGATTGTTTTGTCAAACTTTTGTGTCTCTGTTGCAATTCAAAACAAGATGTGGGTTGAAAAATGGGCTTATGGATGAACCAAGCCGTTGCGAGTAAGTTCTTGTCTTGCTTCTTTATTTGTCACCGGTCATTGCTTTTTATCTCTGTTTTTTTTTTTCAGTTTTTACAATTATTTCGTACTCTCTTGTTGCAGATATCGGCGGTTATATCTACTTAAAGATAAACTTAAAGTAAGCTTAAAGTATAAATCTCAAATCTTAAAGCATGACCATACGTAACTCGTTGGGGTTTGGCCTATTGATAGGGAACTACATGAAAAGCTGGAGAAGATGATGAACCAAGACCAACCTCAGAAGCACGACGAACTCTGATCATGTTCACCTTAAATAATTATTACCGGATGTGCACCGCTTAGATCTGTAGTTAGACTACTAACCTTGCTTTAACTTGAACGTCAAGAGGAAACAAAGAAACTATGAACATAGACGGTTTTTTGGTGGGAAGAGACTGATAGGTTCGAGTTTGCCTCATTTAACAATGGAGGTTCTGTCTATCAACAGTATTTCAGAAACAATGCTCAACTTTTATTCAAGAGAAAAGAACAGTTCTTATATACAAAAATAGAATGACTAAATCAAGGACTGTTCATAATGCTAGTTTTGGATTGACAACCTAAAAATCAAGATCTTAGTATGATTGGTAGATACAAAAGTGTTATTGACTGTCTAATATAATCCTAAATGAGCAAAATACGTATATACAAACAAATTTGGTTTAATGATTTTATAAACTTATCAAACATGCTTCTAATGCTTGTCTGAGGTATTGAATTTGTTAAAAAATTGGAATTGTAGGATCTATACGTACATAATCTCTGGAAGAAAAGTTGGTTGATTTGAATATTGTGTTTTGAGTGCAAGAACAGTTCTCAATCAAACCTTAGCAATTCGTTTGATCTGCGATTTTGATTTATCTGAGAACTTTTTTAAGTGTAGCAATTGTCTTACTTGAACTTACAACTGTTTTACTTTCTTTGTTAATTACTTCAAATTCACTTCTTTCGCTTAATTCAAAAACTGAAATTTATTGAGTGATCTTGAGTCTACGCCCTGTTCGTTACCCAAATGCAACGATGACCAAAATTTCTTCATAATTTTCATCTACATTAGTCGTTTAGGTGAGAAACATAAAACACATCAATAAATAATTAAAGG